>CM042141.1:142481012-142513512 GCA_023376005.1 Doryteuthis pealeii
ATTGTGTGTAGTTAGAGTATTTCAATTCCTCAATAAATCGGAATATTTTTGTGAGTAACATATAAACCAAAGATTTATTTACGTTTGATATCGTCAAATATTTATTGTCAAATGTTGCTATTGGGCGGAGTACTTTTTCTCTCTTTTTTTTTGTCGTATCGCCTGTTTTTTGTTTTTTTTTGGGGGGTGCTCTAAGTTTGACATTGTTCCTTCCGGGTTTTGGAGCTCTGTATTTACTGTGAAGTCGGCGATGTCAACATTTCATTGTGATGTTCGGTACTGATGAACAATAAAAAACCGGAAGAGACGGGACTAATCCCTAAAGGGAATAACAAATTATTCGCGTTTGTATGGGAACTTGACAAAGAACGGTTGATATTACCGATTCCATGGCAAATATACCAAAAGACAGCCGATGGGGTAAATGGTCAGCACGTCGTGAAAAGAATAGAATATCGAGAAGAATCCTTTCAAGACAAAATGAATTCCACAGAAAATATATTACACAATATAGACATGTAGAAAATAGAAAAACAAAGTATTAAAAAAAAGATGAGTTTATTCTTGATGGAGAAGTCGACATATAACGTTCGGTTTTTGCAACCTTCGTCGGGACGTAAATTATGTAGAATGTCTAGATGACTTGCGAAAACATGGGAGAATGGTAATTTGTGTGCGAAATGGACTAACCAGTCTGGCCTAGCGCAGATTCTGATCCACGTACAAAGTTTCGTGAAACGATGAGAAAGTATGCTGTGCTCTTAGGAGCATATATTTATGGAATGAGAGATGTCCAAAATTGTTTAAGTTAGTATCGTTAAACTCTAGTGATAGAGATTTAAAGTAAAGATTTGTAATAATGTATTTTAAGATGTGTTGTGCTTCGAGTAAAGTGGGATGACGGCAGTTTTGTAGGTGCGTGTTGTACTCCTATAATATTAGGGACTGGCAAACTCAGCGTTTTTGACAAAATGACTTTAGCCCCCCCCCCTACAGAAAATAATTTACCAAAAATCAGGAAATTATCAGATTTTAATTAAATTTTCAGTGTTTATGTATCAATGAATGATCTTTATAATGCTTATTTATTTTATTTTCAAAACTTTCTCATTTTTTTTCAGGTCACTTAATTTTGACCTCCCTTATGGGGGGCGTAAAATGTTTTGCAAGTTGATCATTTTCGATACTAATTACAGTAAATAAATAGAGATAAAGACCGAACTTATGAATTGAAACAAAAAATTTTTTACGGTTGCTCTTCTATGAGAAATAAGTACCGAAAATCGAAAAATAAAATGTAAAAAATAATAAATAATTAATTTTTTTGAGATTTCTTTTTACTCATTCGATAATTATTTAATTGGCTACCTTTTTTTAAAAAGACAAAATTATACATCGATGTTTTTTCTGCTTAAAAAGGGGAGGGGTACATTTTCAATCGAGTTTTCTTCAAAACTTATTACTTTTGGAACCTAAAATAAGGTTTGCATTAAGTAATATTTATTTTTAGAATCTAAAGATATAACATTTTAAACTTAACATCAGGATTTTCTTATTTTAAATGAATTTATAATTAATTTTTCATAGCAATAATACTAAATTTAAAGTTTTGAAATAAAATAACTGTTAAATCAATACTGAAAATGTCATTAAAATCGGATAATTACTTGATTTTTGGTAATTTTTTCCATCCCAAATGTTACCTTAAAATTGTAAACAAGCGCCTAAAACCGTTGAAAAAACAGCCAAAATGGCGGATTGCGTCGAATTGACCAAAACAAATAGTTTTAAATCTTTTAAAAATAAACTGCATATGTAATTATATTTTTATTTTTTTAATGATGGTTATTATGCGACTACTTATCGATTTAGACAAAGTTTAACCTTAAATAATAGATTTAATTATTCTTAATTCGCTTTTAAAACTCGTAATATCCGGGGTTTTTTGCCAGTCCCTATATAATATAAACATAGGCATGCCAACAAGTCCGTAGCCCAATAGTGATAAAGTCATCGGTGAAATGGGCTATTGTTGGTATCAGCCGGAACCTTGGGAATTTATTCCCTTTTCACTAGCACTAGATATATGTTTTTGCTTCTGAGTGGAGCACTACAGTACCACTTATTTTCCACTTTACCGCACAATCTGTGCTATTCATGCGCTGAGTTGGCTGAGACCGATATCGAGCCAGGAACCTTGCGATTGAGCCAAACCGATATCTGATGAAATTCATTTCGTCGGGCGTATTTTTCCATTTTTTCTCAGCTTTTCTTTTTTCACGAAGATATAATATTGGTGTATCCTGGAGGGGTTGGGTAATTACTTATGTAGAATACACATTTCTTGTTTGATTCATTTTTGTTTTTGTTTTAAACAAAAATGTAACTTAAAATTTAACAAAAGAATTTCATAACCTAATTGTAACGTGACGGTATATTCACCGTACCCAAACGGATATACGTAACGTTCTAATAGCATTATATGTTGTAAAGCGGGTCTTATCAACGTGCCTCCAAATTCACGACACTAAAAAGGTGTTCGGCACGTGGCGGTCATCTTGTCGTTAAAAAAAGTACAACGCGAGAAATATATCGTCACAAGCTGCTTAGCTTTTATTTCCAGGCTAGGCTCGTCTCGTGGGTTCTGTCGGAGAGGAGGAAGGCAGAGAGAAAGAGAGAGAGAGGACACTGTTAAATTACTGTATCCCACAATAGACCAGAGGCCGTCCGTTCCCCTAGGCCTCATAAAGCAAAAAGAGGCCGGATTTTTCTTCGTCGTTCTACGTAACTGCGTGACTTCCGGTCAACACCCCGAAACTTCAGTTGCTTTAAATATCGTATTAAATTAGAAAGTCTAATAAAATGCCAGATAAAAAGATTTGAAACAGAGTGGGGTTATAATAGAAAAATAGAAATGAAACTATTCTTCCATCACTGCCGTCTTTCATTGCGAATTTACTTATTTAACTATTAGTGTTAATTAGGAAATAAAGAATAAAATTACACTTATTTTTTCTTGTTAATGGATTCATTTAAGATTCATTGGAGAGATTTTTGCTATATTCATTAAAATAAAATCAAACAATTAGAAATCAATAATACTAAGCACATATTTAATTAAAATCACATTTTAGTATCAATATGCAAATTAGCTTCCCGTTCACACTGCAAACCGCTATTTTTTGTATATATAAATACAATTGCATGTTATTAGTATGTAGATATGGACAACACTAATAAAAAGGTGAAGCAATTTTATTAATGATTGAGGTTTAAATATAAATAAAATCATGAAGAATGTGATGAAACTAACTATGTTAATCGTGACTCGATTAGTAATATAGTTCGGTTACAGACAGAAAAACACACATCTCCATTATAATAAGATACATAAGTCAGATTTAATTCCCTATTTTACTCCCATATATACGTGGTTGTTATATAATATAATATATATTATATATATATATATATAATTATATATATATAATAATTCTATAGTAAACAACATTTCTACAGTAAATCAAACAAATAACTCGGAAGTCAACCATCACCACAACATTTCACCTCCTCAAGTCCTGATGAAGGTTGCAAAAACGTGACGTTATAACGTCGACTTACCGTCAAGAATGAAACTCATATTGGAATATTTCATGTTTTTCTAATTTCACATACTGTAGATTTAATAACGTCATTGTTACTCCATAATTTCTTTAGTAAACGATATATAATTTTTGGTAAAAAAATATAGTCGATTTACTCCCAAATAAGGAAATTCCACGTTCCTCGATGGTTACATAGACGAAGCTTACTGAATATTTGGAACGTCCGTCTCATATGTCCAGCAGATAATGTTAACCACCCTGAGTTCGAATCATGTGTTCTGGCCAGTTCATCCAAAATAAGTTACATATTCAGTTAATTTTGATGAACATATTTCTCTGAACAGATCAACAGTACGAAACGTATGGAAAAATACGAAGACTTATGTAAACAAGCACACACACACACACACACCACACACACACACACACACACCCTCACACACACACCACATTATGAAGAACTACGTGAACAATGCGTCAGTGACGGATGGATAACAGATGTATTTCCCATTGAAGTCGGATGTCGGGGATTTATTACCAAGTCAACCTCGGCATTTTTGTCTAAACTTGGACTTTCTCCACGGATAAAGAGGGAAATACTTAAAAAAAAGATTCAGGAGAAAGCTCTAACTACATCAGCATGGATATGGCAAGTCCTATATTGTAAATCAAACCGACAAAGTCTGGTGGTATCGTGAGATACGCTGGGGGCGCTCTGGGTTAGTGGTAATGATGCTTCGGCTTGAAACCATGCCTGAACCCAGGCTTTGTTGGTTGCAATGCTACTGTATAAATAGCAGTCATTGTATGGAGATTTTTTTTCTCATATGAAAAAAAGGCTGGATGACAGATATTTTCCGTTGAACTTGCACAGACGATCTTTTTTAAATTATTTTGTTCTAATTTGAGCCTCTGTATATCTGACTAAATTCCACATAAAAATGAAAAGGTATCATGAAGCTCCAATAATCAGGCAGAATGCATTCTGCTTGGATCTGGTTGCATTTTGCAGCATGTCAACCCTTGTTGGGTTCTTTTATACTGAAAGAGTTTTTGTTTTATTCGTGCTTGAATGGTATTCAAGATCTTTTTAAAAAATCAATTATTCTTTTCTATTTAAGCCACAGATGAGACCCTAACAGGTACAACACGCCGGCAGAATGGGACCAGGGAGTAATGGTGATGAAGGAGTACTCCCCATTCACCACGGCTCCAGTATAAGAACTTCACCATTAAAAACATTAAAACCCCAAAGAAAAAGGGTCATATTCCTAAAAGAAAGAAATGAGGCGAACAGCAATTGTTATCTTAATAAACATATAGGTTAATAAATCCAGGAAATACAAATTGATAATACTACCTATTAAAAATAGATACAAAAATAGATAAGAATATAATATCAAAAATTATAAAATACTGCTTAACACACAAGGATATATTAACGACATAATACAAGGATTTTCTAAGCGACTTCCCCCCCCAAAAAAAAACTACCAAAAGTATTTTAAGTAAAAAAAAATGTAAATTCTATCCCCTTTTAAGTAGCGTTAAACTAGGTAGATTGTTTGTTTTTTTCCAGAGGTGAAGCGGCACACCTACCAATCAGCTTTGGCACTTTACTGCACCCGATCAGAATACCCCAAGCTGTGCTACTAATATGCTGGTATCGAACTCGGAATCTTGTGATTTCTGGGCGGGTGCTCTTCCAACTGAGCTGAGACACAGCCAATGTCTTTCTGAAATGCAGTACACCTTTTCCAATGAAAAATACACATGCTTCACTCTTTATTAGAAGTGGATGAGGGGGGGGGTAGAATGGAATACCTACAATATTAAACCCTGAATGATATTTAAACATTGTAACCTGAACTGTCCACGACCCTGGGACCAGCAACTCCAGTTCTTGTCAGAAAAAATACTGAAAATATAAGACGTACTAATCTGCTAACAAGATGTTATCACCAATAACGAGGTATTTATCGGATGTAATGAGGTCATAGGGTTTCGATTTGGAAGGAGCGTACAAACAGAGGTTAATCGGGTTCTAACGATTAAAATAGTGATAATGTAAAAAATAATTCGTTGGTTGGTTGTTTGGTCGGTTGGGTTGGTTGGTTGGTTGAGTATTCCGCCACGCCAACCTTGTTGGGTTATTTTATGCCGAAAACATGTTTTATTCATTCTTGATGGGTATTGAAATTTTTGTTAAAAACACGTTTTTTTAAACGCATTTATTCTAAATTAAACCATAGATAGGACCCTAACTGATACTACCGGCAACGGGCCAGGGTGCACCTGGGAGTAATGACAATGAAGGGGTATCCACATTCATAGACAGACCAGAAGCTGAAACTCACCATTAAATGCAGTTTAAAAGAAAATAGTTACCAGAAAAACTAGTGAAGATACATTCAACTTCTCTTCAAACACAAGTTATATACAGGTACAACACACGAACAAACACACACACACACACAACACATAACACACACACATATATATATATGAATATATATATATATATATATATATAAGTAAAGGTAGCGGTGGATATGTGTGTAACTCCATTTCACGCTACCTAAATTATATATAAATGTTCTTTCATGATATTGATCACTGTTTATTAAGAATACAGGCAACCATATTATCAATATACTATCATAATATATATAATATATATAATATATATATGTGGTGTGTGTTGTGTGTGTGTGTGTGTGTGTGTGTGTGTGTAACCAATCTAACCGGAGCAATCTCTCTAAATATTCAGGCTTTAACCTAACTATATATATATATGCATATGGGGTGGTGGGAAATCATATACATAAGTATATCATTTGATACAATTACACACACACACACACACACACACACACACACACACACACACATACACACACACACACACAACATATATATATATATTAATATATTATGATCTATAGGTGTTCTTGAACAACTACTACATACACTCACATATAGGATTGTGTGTGTGCGTGTGCATGTAATTTGTGTAATAATATACATTAGTATAAATCATTATACACAATCATATACAATACTGATATCATTCATTATCCATAATGTGTCTTGAACTATAATACTAACACATATACACACATATACACACATGCCCTTATATATATATATATATATATTATATATAATATATATATTATGTACAACATATGTGTTTTTCATACCATTATATATATATATTGAGACCTCTAGGTGAGTTTCATTTCCGCTTAGAAATGTAGCGATTAAATAGTCTACTATACTTGGCAGCTGACTGTGGCCTATGGGTAAGAGGATTGGCGAGCGAAAGTTCGTTCGGGTCCGAACCCGCCAAAGGTAGATGCTAAAAACGGTAAACTCACTGATGAGAGGTGATACCTTGAAAACACGTGTCTGTAGTTTACTTTATATATATATTATATATATATATATATAATATATATATCCAGCCGGATGGCAAATAAACATTTACTTGTGGGTTAATAAAACTGATGCTATTTTTGCCAATTATTTTGTCATTCATTTTAGTTAACAGAAAAAATAGCCACACAATTTCTGTATTTTATTTGTTTGTTTCTGGTCTTACATGGAAGTTCGAGTGCGCCTGTGCAATTATCTGTATATCCATAATGTATGTTATTCATACTGTAATCATTCAATTAAATCATAACAATACGAAACCCAAAAAATACGCACTATTCATCCTAATCCTAAAGACAGTGTGTACCCACACCAAAAAAGCTATTCTTGTTTATAAATCTCAATGCAAATGCGATGTTTGCTACATCAGGTAGTTGCGCTGAAAAGAAGGACTTTAAGGAACGAAAAGAAAGAGATAAAGGTAGGAGGTGGTTTGTGACTTAAGCATTATTGACAGGGTCATAGTCGACCGTGGCAAGGGGATATTCCCCTTGGCCAAGGAAGCGACTAACATCAGTTAAGGCCTGAACTCGAAAAGGCTGGATTCTTTGGGTGTTGTGGACAGTCATTTTTGTTGGACATGCGCGGAGGTCCTTCCGTGAGGCCCCATGGGAGTTCGTTTTTGTTTTTTTATAAAATTCATTTATTTTCGTTTTATTTTAATCAACACACTCTACAGACAACTATGATTATTCCAATTATCAATTAAGTAGCAGCTTATTTCTAAAATTATACTAGTTTTTTTTTCTTTTCTTATAAACAATTTCCACAGGGACACCTATTGGAACTTAGGTTCACTCGAAAATAAATACACTCCTAATATATTTTAATAAAAATATTGGAGGTTAGAGTCAACCAACACATTCCTATTGTTATCCGCACCAATAGCTTGGAGTGCTCTGCTCTTACCCTGCTCCACCGAGCAATCAAAGTTCGTCCTCCGCCATAGTTGATACTATTGAAACCAGACGATATACGACAATCAGAGACTGGATATAAATCTTGTTTTTAAAATGCCAAATAATAATCATTGAATTTTTGAAAATGGATTTATTAACAATAAAATTTTCCTATTCGTGTTGACGTGACTAAGTTGAGGGTTGTTGATTATTTTTCTATTCTATTGAATTTACGTGACGCCTTTTATGACAAAACGAAAAATCGGTTGGGCTACAGTAAGTATATTGTTTAATCTGTTCGTAGCGTAAAAAAGAAATAGAAATGATAAAATCACAAACACTACAAAAATAACAGAATGGAAAAATTAGAAATAGAATCAACTACGTCAAGACTAAATAGAATTCCTCAAAATCGTGTAAAAAAGTACTAAAAAATCTTTGTATTTTAATCGTAATAAATGAGAGAGAATTACGTAGAAATATAACTGTCCTGTTTAAGTTAAAAAGAAGAGAGATTACATTGTGTTCTTTATTTTGTCTTTAGTCGCCGTTTATGAAATTGGGCGCTGATAACATTTATTCATAACTTATTTAATATCTAAAAACTGACAAAACATAAAAGACAGATTGTATTGAAGATCATAATGTTCAATCCTCCTTCAAAATAAATACCGAATAACGAGAAAAAACACACTTTCTAATTCTAATATTAAGAAAACTTTCGAATAATCAAATAAGGTCGGGTATGTATGGTATATAATTAACGTCTGGGCAAAGCCAACTGAACAGCATGTTTACCATCTCTCGCGAGAGGTGTGTTCGCTGGCTTGGTCGTATCAGTAGAATGCACAAAGGCCGTATTCCCAAAGCCTTAGTTGAAGGCTCACGACCGGTAGGTAAACCACGCCTACGGTTAAAATGAAGGAGTTTACTTTCTTAATGATAATATCTAAATAATCTAACTACATTGATTAATTAATCTAATATACTATTTGCAAAATATGCGCCTCCTTCTGTCAAAACGAAACCACACCATCCAGGGTTCGATATCGGACATCACCAACTGAGGACATAAGTAGAACCACTTGTACTGTGCGGTAGAGTGGGGAGCTGACTGATGGTAGGTGTGTCGCTCCACCTTTAAAATCTTTGGCCTACTATATTATTGTAAAAATTATATATATATATTATATATATATATATAGTTATATGTGTGTATGTGGTGTATCTTATTTAATTGAGATTATATTAGTGTCTGTCTGTAAACCAAAACTACGTCATCACTGACGTCACGATTTCATTAGTTATTTAAGTTAATCTCAAGGATTTTTAATATTCATTATTTGATATTAATTAACATTTATTTCAAAAGATGTCCCATTAAAGTATAGCTGAGTTAGATTTGCGACAAAACTGTCCACATGAAATATGGCATTTTGGAATCCTGAAATATGTGCTATATATCTCGTAGAAATAAAGATAAAGGTGGCATAATCTGCTCAAATGATTTTAACACAAAACTGGGGTTTAATAAATAATTATTTACTGTTACTAATTTGTAACAAGTATAATGTTATTCTGCAACGTATAAAAGCTATCGTGTATATAGAATTTTATGAATTTAACATTTTTTGGAAAAAAACAAATGATGTTATATAATTGCTGACAGAAATCTGTTTCGACCGGTTGGATAAACTGGTAATCTTCAAGAGCAACATAGACGGGAAAAGAAACAATAGCCGTTAGAAGACTGTTTACAACGAACGCTATATCAATGCTGAAATTTTTTTTAAAAAATGCGTGTTCTGTTTAAAAACAAAATAAATTTTAATTTTAATTTTTAGAATAAACGATAATGCTTCTGATTTTTTTTAAAATTAAAAATTAAATTTATTTATTTTAAAACAGAACACGCATTTTTTTTTTTTTTTATCAGCATTGAATTAGCGTTCGTTTGTAAACAGTCTCTATCGGCTATTTTTTCTTTTCCTGTCTATGTTGCTCTTGAAGATGACCAGTTTATCGAACCGGTCGAAACAGATTTCTGTCAGCAATTAATATAACATCATTTGTTTTTTCAAAAATGTTAAATTTCATTACATTCGGATTAATTTCCATCTATTTTTCATAGAATTTTATATAGAAATCAATTAAAATAACATTAAAAAAATGTCGTATTTTATATTCGTACTTATTTACTTTCATTAGTTTTTCTAATTTCATGTAATATTTTATGACATTAACCTTAAATACTTTGGACAAGGAGGTGCATACTTTTGCCAGTATATATAATGACGGTAGCATGGATCTTTATCAATAAACATATGTATGTAAGTTCTTAAGAATCGTTATCATTTTTGGCAGCTGAGATTTTAAATGTTAAACCATTTGATCATCTGTGCAATGAATATGTTTTTTTAAAAAAAGGCATTTTTATTTCTCTTCAAAATGGAAACATATCCTGAATTATTCATTTCAATATACAGCGATTGCTTGTTCCTATGAATGTTAATGTAAATTATGATAGAAATAAAGGCTATGAGATATAGAGTCGAAGATGTGGAACATTAATACCATTCACTTGTGCTGTGCGTGGTTATAGCTTCAAAAATTTCATAGCAAATATTACAGAATTTGTTCACAGGACTAAATTACCAGGGCTCTCTCTCTCTCTCTCTCTCACACACACACACACACACACACACACACACACACACACACACATAATAATATATATATATATATATATAATATATATTACATATAAAAAGGAAAAGTTGACTTACCGGTGAATTTGGTCACGATGGTTATTAGTAGTGGAATTCAGAGGGGAAATTCAGCGATATAACAAATACAAAGTGCTCAATCTTGTACCCATTTTATTATATATATATATATATATATATTATATACTATATATATATATATATATGTATATATATATATATAATATATATGTACCCATTTTATTAATATATATATATATATGATATATATATATATTATATATATATATATATATATATATATATATATACTTTCAATAAGAAGAAAAACTTAACAAACCGTCATTTGGGTATTATAATTCTTTTCGACCGAAACTCATTTATTTCGACCAGAACTCATTTTCGATAAATAAATGTATAATAGCCAATATAGACGCATGTGGGCCTATGCTAGTTACGGTATTTGATAAGATGGTTTAGTTTCTGGACTACCACACGTGTCTCCGGCTAGTTGCTCTGTCAATGTAACTTGGGCGGATCGTCCCTGTTAATTTCACTATTATAAACGTATAACTGAAATCCTATTACAATATATATATATATATATATATATATATTATATATAATATTATATGTTTTGTGTGTGTGTGTGTGTGTGTGTGTGTGTTTTGTGTGTGTGTGTATATAATATTATATATTATATATATATATATATATAATATATTATATATATATGCCCGAATATTATGGATTGAATAATTTAAAATCATTTCTGTTTGACCTATAAATGGTATCTTACATGTACTACCAGTCCGAGTCAGATTGAACTTGGCGGAAGTAATGGCAATAAAGGGCTACTCAAAACTCCGAGGATCCAAAACTGGAGGGCAGCATTAGATGTCATAGCCAGGACGCCACTTTGGTGTGGTCTTACTCCACTGGATTGTGTGTAGTTAGAGTATTTCAATTCTCTCAATAAATCGAATATTTTTGTGAGTAACATATAAACCAAAGATTATTTACGTTTGATATCGTCAATAGAATTTATTGTCAAATGTTGCTATTGGGCGGAGTACTTTTTTCTCTCTTTTTTTTTTTTGTGTATCGCCCTTGTTTTTTTGTTTTTTGTGGGGGGTGCTCTAAGTTTGACATTGTTCCTTCCGGGTTTTGGAGCTCTGTATTACTGTGAAGTCGGCGATGGTCAACATTTTCAATTGTGATGTTCGGTACTGATGAAACAAATAAAAACCGGAAGAGACGGGACTAATCCCTAAAGGGATAACAAATTATTCGGCGTTTGTATGGAACTTGACAAAAGACCGGTCAGCATCCTTACATAGTTGGTCGAAGTAAGTCCTGGTTGGGTGGCCCACGTTAGCATGTCCATGTGTTTGGCCTCCACAGTAGAACGTCGCTTACGAGCTCATCCTTGCTTCTCCAGCAGTGTCCTGCATGCCTAACCCTCCATACTCGTATGGTTTGTGGGCCACCAACAAATTATCCGTCGTATGGAAATCCAAACTCCCTGACAAGCTAAAGAGACGATTCTTCCAGGCTGTGGTTATATCGGTACTGCTATATGGCTGTACCACTTGGACCCTAACGAAGCGCCTTGAGAATAAGCTAGATGGGAGCTGCACAAGAATGCTGCGAGCGGTCTTGAATAAGTCGTGGAAACAGCACCCCACAAAGAAGCAATTGTATGGCCACCTGCCTCCCATAATATATATTATATATATATATATATATATATAATATATATATATATATATATATATATATATGCTGTAGTAAACAACAAATTGTTTTGTAAAAGAATACAAATATCTCATTGCTTGTTTTTGTTGTTTTTTTTGTTTTTGTTTTTTTTGTTTTGTTTATAAATGATTAGAATTCTTTGCTAAATTTAAGTGTCAAAGAAGCAGAGGTATAATCTTTTGGCAATTATTAACATTCAGAAGATCCTAGAACCTCCAACAAAATTCCAACCTCTTTTAGAAGGAATCATGAAAAAAAAATAATAATACAGTCAAAGACTACCAAATGTCAACATTGGTTAGCGTTAAAATGCCACCTTATCCATTTTTGTAGGTTACAGGGTATTCTTGGTTTCTAAAAATAAATAATAAATGCATCATATACGCTGTCAATTTCCATATGTCATGTACTTTTCATAATTCGCTTCAATGCGAATATTTTTTCAATGTATTTGAAAGATTTAGAAACTTACAATCAAAAGAAAAAAGAAAAAAATATTTTAAGAAAAAATACAATGATACCAACACACCCATACACACACACACACACACACACACACACAACACGTATATATATATATATATATATATAATATATATATATAGAGAGAGAGAGAGAGAGAGCGAGAGAGCGAGAGAGAGAGAGAGAGATTAGAAAAACACGAAGTATTCCAAAAGATGAGGTTTATTCTAGCTTAAGTCGACGCTATAATCTTACGGTCTTTGAAACCTTCATCAGGACTTGAGGTAGGTGAAATGTGGTGATGATGGATTACTTCGGAAGTCAATAATATAACACATCTTCTGGAATACTTCGTGTGTTTTTTAAATTTATACATAATGTCGGATTTAATTCCTATTTTACTCCCATATATAATGTATATATATATATAATATATATATATATATATATTATATATATATAATATATATATAAATTTTCTATAGTAAACACAAATTTCTACAGTAAATCAAACAATTAACCTCGGAATTCATCCACCATCACCACAACATTTCACCTACCTCAAGTCCGATGAAGGTTGCAAAACCGTGACGTTATAACGTCGACTTCACCGTCAAGAATAAAACTCATATTTTGGAATATTTCATGTTTTTCTAATTTCTACAGATTTAATACCATATGTTACTTCTATAATTTTCTTTAGTAAACTATATATAATTTTTGGTAAATAAAATATAGTCGATTTACTTCCCCAAATAAGAAAATTCCACGTTCCTCGATGGTTGCATAGACAGAAGCATCATTGAATATTTGGAACGTCGTCTCATATGTCCAGCAGATAATGTTAACCACCCTGAGTTCGAATCATGTGTTCTGGCCAGTTCATCCAAAATAAGTTTACATAATTCAGTTAATTTTGAGGAAACGTATTCTCAGAACAGATCAACAGTACGAAACGTATGGAAAAATACGAAGACTTATGAGAACAACGCATACACACACACACACACATATGAAGATCTACGTAGACAATGCGTCAGAAACGGATGGATAACAGATGTATTTCCCATTGAAGACGGGTGTCGGGGATTTATTATCAACTCAACCTCGGCATTTTTGTCTAATTTTGGACTTTCTCCACCAGACAAGAGGAAATACTTAAAAAAAGATTCAGGAGAAAGCTCTAACTACATCAGCGTGGATATGCCAGTCCTATTTTGTGACATCAAACCGACAAAATCTGTTGGTATCGTGAGATACTGCTGGGGCGCTCTGGGTTAGTGGTAATGATGCTTCGGCCCCGAAACCATGCCTGAACCCAGAGTCATCATCTGATGAAGGATTTGTTGGTTGCAATGCTACTGTGTAAATAGCAGTCATTGTATGGAGATTTTTTTCTCATATGAAAAAAGGCTGGATGACAGATATATTTTCCGTTGAACTTGCACGACGATCTTTTTTTAAATTATTTTTGTTCTAATTTGAGCTCTGTATATCTGACTAAATTCCGCATAAAAATGAAAAGGTATCATGAAGCTCCAATATCAGGCAGAACATGAATCTGCTTGGATCTGGTTGCATTTTGCAGCATGTCAACCCTTGTTGAGTTACTTCATACTGAAGAGTTTTTTGTTTTATTCGTGCTTGAATGGTATTCAACATCTTTTTAAAAATCAATTATTCTTTTCTAATTAAGCCACAGATGAGACCCTAACAGGTACCAACACTCCGGAGCAGACTGGACCAGGGAGTAATGGTGATGAAGGAGTACTCCCTATTCACCACGGCTCCAGTATAAGAACTTCACCATTAAAAACATTAAAACCCCAAAAGAAAAAGGTCATATTCCTAAAAGAAGAAATCGAGGCGAACAGCAATTGTTATCTTAAATAAAATATATAGGTTAATAAATCCAGGAAATACAAAGTGATAATACTACCTATTAAAATAGATACAAACATAGATAAGAATATAATATCAAAAATTATAAAATACTGCTTAACACACAAGGATATATTAACGACATAATACAAGGATTTTCTAAGCGACTTCCCCCCCAAAAAAAAAACTACCAAAAGTAATTTTTAAGTAAAAAAAATGTAAATTCTATCCCCTTTTAAGTAGCGCTAAACTAGGTAGATTGTTTGTTTTTTCCAGAGGTGAAGCGGCACACCTACCATCAGCTTTGCACTTTACTGCATCGATCAGAATACCCAAGCTGTGCTACTAATATGCTGGTATCGAACTAGGAACCTTGTGATTTCTGGGTGGGTTCTCTTCCAACTGAGCTGAGACACAGCACAATGTCTTTTGAAATGGCAGTACACCTTTTCCAATGAAAAATACACATGCTTCACTCTTTTATTAGAAGTGGATGAGGGGGGATAAGATGGAATACCATACAATATTAAACCCTGATGATATTTAAGCATTGTACCCTGAACTGTCCACGACCTGGGGCCAGCAACTCCAGTTCTTGTCAGAAAAAATACTTGAAAATGTAAGACGTACTAATCTGCTAACAAGAGGTTATCACCAATAACGAGGTATTTATCGGATGTAAATGAGTTCATACGGTTTCGATTTCGAAGGAGCGATACAAACAGAGGTTAATCGGGTTCTAACGATTAAAATAGTGATAATGTAAAAAATAATTTGCTGGTTGGTTGTTTGATCGGTTGGTTGGTTGGTTGGTTAGATATTCCGTCACGCCAACCCTTATTGGGTTATTTTATGCCGAAAACATGTTTTATACATTCTTGATGGGTATTGAAATTTTGTTAAAACACGTTTTTTAAACGCATTTATTCGAATTAAACCATAGATAGGACCCTAACTGATACTACCGCTGCGGGCCAGGGTGCACCTGGGAGTAATGACAATGAAGGGGTACTCAACATTCCACAGACATACAGAACTGGAAACTCACCATTAAATGCAGTTTAAAAGAAAATAGTTACCAGAAAAATCTAGTGAGAGATACATTCAACTTCTTCTCAAAACACAAGTTATATACAGGTACACACACGGACGAAAACACACACACACACACACACACACACACACATACACACACACGCTCACACAACACACACACGCGCGCACACGCACACACACACACACACACACACATATATATATATATATATATAAGTAAAGGTAGCGTGGATATGGTGTAACTCCATTTCCACGCTACCTTAAATGATATATAAATGTTCTTTCCATGATATTGAGCACTGTTTACCTAAGAATACAGCAACCATATTATCCATATACTATATATATATATATATATATATATATATATATATGTGTGTGTGTGTGTGTGTGTGTGTGTGTGTGTGTGTGTGTATTAACCAATCTACCGAGCAATCTCACTAAATATTCAGGCTTTAAACCTAACTATATATATATGCATATGGGGTGGTGGGAAATCATATACATAAGTATATCATTTGATACAATTACACACACACACACACACACACACACACATACACACACATACACACACACATATATATATATATATATATATATATATATATATGATCTATACTGTGTCTTGAGCAACTACTACATACACTCACATATAGATGAGTGTGTGCATGTATTTGTGTAATAATATACATTAGTATAAATCATTATACACAATCATATACAATACTGATATCATTCATTATCCATAATGTGTCTTGAACTACTATTACTAACACATATACACACATATACACACATACACCTTATATATATATATATATATATATATATATATATATATATATATTGTGTGTGTGTGTGTGTGTGTGTGTGTGTATGTATGTATGTATTTATGTACAACATATGTGTTTTTCATACCATTATATATATATAGTTTGAGACCTCTAGGTGAGTTCATTTCCGCTTAGAAAATGTAGCTATTAAATAGCCTGCTATTCTTGGCAGCTGACTGTGGCCTTATGGGTAAGAGGATTGGCGAGCGAAAGTTTGTTCGGCCAGATGTAGCTGCTAAAAACGGTATAACTGCACTGATGAGAGGTGATACCTTGAAACACGTGTCTGTAGTTTAATTTATATATATATATATATATATATATATATATATATATATATATATATCCATCCATGCGATGGCATAAACACTTATATCTTGTGGGCTAATAAAACTGATGCTATTTTTGCCAATTATTTTGTCATTCATTTTTAGTTAACAGAAAAAATAGCACACATTTCTGTATTTTATGTATTTGTTTATTTCTGGTTTTACGTGGAGGTTTGAGTGCGCCTGTGCAATTATCTGTATATACACAATGCATGTATTTATACTGTAATCATTTCAATTAATCATAACATATGAACCCAAAAAATACGCTATTTCACCCTAATCCTAAAGACAGTGTGACCCCACACCAAAAAAGCTATTTTGTTTATAAATCTCAATGCAAATGCGATGTTTGCTGCATCAGGTATTCGCGCTGAAAAGAAGGACTTTAAGGAACGAAAAGAAAGAGATAAAGGTAAGAGATAGTTTTATGACTTAAGCATTATTGACAGGCACATAGTTGACCGTGGCAAGGGGATATTCCCCTGGCCGAGGAAGCGACTACACTCATTTAAGGCCTGAACTCGAAAAAGGCTGAGAGATTCTTTTGGGGGTTGGGGGACAGTCATTTTTGTTGGACATGCGCGGAGGGTCCTTCCGGTGAGGGCCCCATGGGAGTTCGTTGTTTTTTTTTTTTTATAAAATTCTAATTTTATTTTCGTTTTATTTAATCAACACACTCTACATACACTATGATTATTCAATTATCAATTAAGTAGCAGCTTATGTTAAAATTATACGAGTTTTTTTTTTTCTTTTCTTATAAACAACTTCCACAGGGCACACTATTGAACTTAGGTTCACTCGAAAATAAAATACATTCCTAATAATTATTTCTAATAAAATATTGGAGGTTAGAGTCAACCAACATATTCCCTATTGTTATCCGCATCAATAGCTTGGAGTGCTCTGCTCTTACCCTGCTCCACAGAGCAATCAAAGTTCGTCCTCCGCCATAGGTTGACACCTATTGAAACCAGACTATATACGACAATCAGAGACTGGATATAAATCTTGTTTCTTAAAATCCCAAATAATAATCATTGAATTTTTGAAAATGGATTTATTTAACAATAGAATTTTCCTATTCGTGTTGACGTGACTAAGTTGAGGTTTGTTGATTATTTTTCTATTCTATTGAATTTACGTGACCGCCTTTTATGACAAAACGAAAAATCGGTTGGGCTACAGTAATATATTGTTCAATCTGTCGTAGCGTAAAAAAGAAATAGAAATGATAAAATCACAAACACTACAAAAATAAACAGAATGGAAAAATTAGAAATAGAATCAACTACGTCAAGACTAAATAGAATTCCTCAAAATCGTGGTAAAAAAGTATCTAAAAAATCTTTGTATTTTAATCGTAATAAATGAGAGAGAATTACGTAGAAATATAACTGTCATGTTTAAGTTAAAAAGAAGAGAGATTACATTGTGTTCTTTTATTTTGTCTTTAGTCGCCCGTTTATGAAATTGGGCGCTGATAACATTTATTCATAACTTATTTAATATTTAAAAACTGACAAACATAAAAGACAGATTGTATCGAAGATCATAATGTTCAATCCTCCCTTCAAAATAAATACCGAATAAGAGAAAAAAACACACTTTCTAATTCTAATATTAAGAAAAGTTTCGAATAATCAAATAAGGTCGGGTTATGTATGGTATATAATTAACGTGCTGGACGAAGCCAACATGAACAGCGTGTTTACCATCTTCTGCGAGAGGCGTGTTCGATGGCTTGGTCATATCAGTAGAATGCACAAAGGCCGTATTCCCAAAGACTTAGTTGAAGGCTCACGACCGGTAGTAAAACCACACCTACGGTGAAAATGAAGGAGTTTACTTTCTTAATGATGATATTTAAATTAATCTAACATACATTGATTAATTAATCTAATATACTATTTTCATATAATCTCTGTCAAAACGAAACCACAGGATTCAGGGTTCGATATCGGACCTCACCAACTGAGGACATAAGCGGTTCGCTTGGACCTGTGCGTAGAGCGGGGAGCTGAGCTGATGATAGGTGTGCCGATCCACCTTTAAAATCTTTGGCCTACTATTATTATTGTAAAAATTATATGTATATATGTATGTGTATGTGGGTGTATCTTATTTTAATGGAGATCATATTAGTGTCTGTCTGTAAGCAAAACTACGTCATCACTGACGTCACGATTTCATTTGTTATTTAAGTTAATCTCAATAATTTTGAAATATTCATTATTTGATATTAATTAGCATTTTATTTATTAACGATGTCACATTAAAGTCTAGCCGAGTTAGATTTGCAACAAAACTGTCCACATGAATAATGCATTTGGAATCCTGAAATATGTGTTATATATCTCGTAGAAATAAAGATAAAGGTGGCATAATCTGCTCAATGATTTTAACAAAACTGGGTTTAATAAATAATTATTTGCTGTTACTAATTTGTAACAGTATCATGTTATTCTGCAACGTATTAAAAGCTTTCGTGTATATAGAATTTTATGAAATTTAACATTTTTGAAAAAACAAATGATGTTATATAATTGCTGACAGAAATCTGTTTCGACCGGTTCGATAATCTGGTCATCTTCAAGAGCAACATAGACGGGAAAAGAAACAATAGCCGTTAGAAGACTGTTTACAAACGAACGCTATATTCAATGTTGAAACTTTTTAAAAAATGCGCGTTTTGTTTTAAAAATAAAATAAATTTTATTTTTTTTTTTAAATAAACGATAATGCTTCTGATTTAAAAAAATTAAAAAATAAAATTTATTTTATTTTAAAAACAGGACACACATTTAAAAAAAAATTTCAGCATTGAAAATAGCGTTCGTTTGTAAACAGTCTTCTAACGGTTATTTTTTCTTTTCCCGTCTATGTTGCTCTTGAAGATGACCAGTTTATCGAACCGGTCGAAACAGATTTCTGTCAGCAATTATATAACATCATTTGCTTTTTCAAAAATGTTAAATTTCATACTGTCGGATTAATTTCCATCTATTTTTCATAGAATTTTAGATAGAAATCAATTAAATAACATTGAAATAAATGTCATATTTATATATTCGTACTTATTTACTTTCGTTAGTCTTTCTAATTCCATGTAATATTTTATGACATTAACACTTAAATACTTTGGACAAGGAGGCACATACTTTTGCCAGTATATATAATGACGGTAGCATGGATCTTTATCAATAAACATATGTATGTAAGTTCTTAAGAATCGTTATCATTTTTGGCAGCTGAGATTTTAAATGTTAAACCATTTGATCATCTGTGCAATGAATATGTTTTTAAAAAAGACATTTTTATTTTCTCTTCCAAAATGGAAACATATCCTGACATTATTCATTTCAATATACAGCGATTGCTGTTTCTATGAATGTTAATGTAAATTATGATAGAAATAAAGGCTATGAGATATAGAGTCGAAGATGTAGGACATTAATACCATTCACTTGTGCTGTGCGTGCTTATAGCTTCAAAATTTCATAGCAAATATTACAGCATTTGTTCACGGGACTAAATTACAGGGCTCACACACACACACAAACACACACACACACACACACACACACCACACACATACATATAATATATACATATATATATATATATATATATATATATATATATATAAAAGGAAAAGTTGACATACCACCGATTTGGTCACGATGGTATTAAGTGTGGAATTCAGAGGGGTAATACAGCGATATAACAATACAAAAGTGCTCAATCTTGTACCCATTTATTATATATATATATATATATATATATATATATATATTTGTACCCATTTTATAATATATATATATATATATATATAATATATATATATATATATATATATATATATATACTTTCAATAAGAAAGAAAACTTAACAAACTTTTTTGACAGAACTCATTTATTTCGACCAGAACTCATTTATTGATAAATAAATTTATAATAGCCAATATAGACGCATGTGGGCCTATGCTAGTTACGGTATTTGATAAGATGGTTTAGTTCCTGGACTACCACACGTGTCTCCGGCTAGTTGCTCTGTCAATGTAACTTGGGCGGATCGTCCCTGTTAATTTTCACTATTATAACGTATAACTGAAATCCTATTACAATATATATATATATATATATATTATATACATATATATATATATATATATATATATATATATATATATATATATCCGAATATTATGGATTGAATAATTTAAATCATTTCTGTTTGACCTATAAATGGTATCCTAACATGTACTACCAGTCCGAGTCAGATCGAACTTGGGAGTAATGGCAATAAAGGGCTACTCAAAACTCCCGAGGATTCCAAAACTGGAGCGGCAGCATTAGATGTCATACCCAGGACGCCACTTGGTGTGGTCTTACTCCACTGGATTGTGTGTAGTTAGAGTATTTTAAGTCCTCCAATAAATCGGAATATTTTTGTGAGTAACATATAAACCTAAGATTTATTTACGTTTTGATATCGTCAAATAGAATTTATTGTCAAATGTTGCTATTGGGCGGAGTACTTTTTTCTCTCTTTTTTTTGTCGTATCGCCTGTTTTTGTTGTTTTTTTTTTTGGGGGGGGGGGTGCTCTAAGTTTGACATTGTTCCTTCCGGGTTTTGGAGCTCTGTATTTACTGTGAAGTCGGCGATGTCAACATTTCATTGTGATGTTCGGTACTGATGAACAAATAAAAACCGGAAGAGACGGGACTAATCCCTAAAGGGATAACAAATTATTCGCGTTTGTATGGAACTTGACAAAGAACGGTTGATATTACCGATTCCATGGCAAATATACCAAAAGACAGCCGATGGGTAAATGGTCAGCACGTCGTGAAAAGAATAGAATATCGAGAAGAATCCTTTCAAGACAAAATGAATTCCATGGAAAATATATTACACAATATAAACATGTAGAAAATAGAAAAACAAAGTATAAAAAAAGAAGAGTTTATTCTTGATGGAGAAGTCGACATTATAACGTTTCGGTTTTTGCAACCTTCGTCGGGACGTAAATTATGTAGAATGTCTAGATGACTTGCGAAAACTTGGGAGAATGGTAATTTGTGTGGCGAAACGGGACATAACCAGGTCTGGCCTAGCGCAGATTCTGATCCACGTACAAATGTTTCGTGAAACGATGAGAAAGTATGCTATGCTCTTAGGAGCATATATTTATGGAATGAGAGATGTCCAAAATTGTTTAAGTTAGTATCGTTAAACTCTAGTGATAGAGATTTAGAGTAAAGATTTGTAATAATGTATTTTAAGATGTGTTGTGCTTCGAGTAAAGTGGGATGACGGCAGTTTTGTAGGTGCGTGTTGTACTCCTATAATATTAGGGACTGGCAAACTCAGCGTTTTTGACAAAATGACTTTAGAAAATAATTTATCAAAAATCAGGAAATTATCAGATTTTAATTAAATTTTCAGTGTTTATGTATCAATGAATGATCTTTATAATGCATTATTTATTTTATTTCAAAACTTTCTCATTTTTTTCAGGTCACTTGATTTTGACCCCCCTTATGTTGGGGGCGTAAAATGTTTTGCAAGTTGATCATTTTCGATACTAATTACAGTATAAATAATGAGATAAAAGACCGAACTTATAAATAGAAACAAAAAAAAAATTTTACGGTTGCTCTTCTATGAGAAAATAAGTACCGAAAATCGAAAAATAAAATGTAAAAAAATAATAAATAATTAATTTTTTGGAGATTTCTTTTTTACTCATTTCGATAATTATTTAATTGGCTACTTTTTTTTATAAAAGACAAAATTATACATCGATGTTTTTTCTGCTTAAAAAGGGGAGGGGGGTACATTTTCAATCGAGTTTTTCTTCAAAACTTATTACTTTTGGAACCTAAAATAAGGTTTGCATTAAGTAGAATATTTATTTTTAGAATCTAAAGATATAACATTTTAAACTTAACATCAGGATTTTCTTATTTTAAATGAATTTTATATATTAATTTTTCATAGCAATAATACTAAATTAAAGTTTTGAAATAAAATAACTGTTAAATCAATACTGAAAATGTCATTAAAATCGGATAATTACTTGATTTTTGGTAATTTTTTCCATCCCAAATGTTACCTTAAAATTGTAAACAAGCGTCTAAAACCATTGAAAAACAGCCAAAATGGCGGATTGCGTCGAATTGACCAAAACAAATAGTTTTAAATTTTTTAAAAATAAACTGCATATGTAATTATATTTTTCTTTTTTTAATGATGGTTATTATGCGACTACTTATCGATTTAGACAAAGTTTAACCTTAAATAATAAATTTAATTATTCTTAATTCGCTTTTAAAACTCGTAGTATCCGATTTTTTTCCAGTCCCTATATAATATAAACATAGGCATGTCAACAAGTCCGTAGCCCAATAGCGATAAAGTCATCGGTGAAATGGGCTATTGTTGGTATCAGCCGGACACCTTGGGAATTTATTCCCTTTTCACTAGCACTAAATATATTGTTTTTGCGTCTGAGATGGAGCACTACATCTACCACCTTATTTCCACTTTACCGCACAATCTGTGCTATTCATGCGCTGAGTTGGCTGAGACCGATATCGATCCAGGAACCTTGCGATTGGGCCAAACCGATATCTGATGAAATTCATTTCGTCGGGCGTATTTTTTCCATTTTTTCTCAGCTTTTCTTTTTTCACGAAGATATAATACTGGTGTATCCTGCGTGTCTAGGAGGGGTTGGGTAATTACTTATGCAGAATACACATTTCTTGTTTGATTCATTTTTGTTTTTGTTTTAAACAAAAATGCACCTTAAAATTTAACAGAAGAATTTCATGACCTAATTGTAACGTGGCGGTATATTCACGGTACTAAAACGGATATATGTAACGTTCTAATAGCGATATATGTTGTATAGCGGGTCTTATCAACGTGCCTCCAAATTCACAACACTAAAAAGGTGTTCGGGACGTGGCGGTCATCTTGTCGATAAAAAATGTACAACGCGAGAAATATAACGTCACAAGCTGCTTAGCTTTTATTTCCAGGCTAGGCTCGTCTCGTGGGTTGTGTCGGAGAGGAGGAAGGCAGAGAGAAAGAGCGAGAGGACACTGTTAAATTACTGTATCCCACAATAGGGACCAGAGGCCCATCCGTCCCCCTAGGCCTCAGAAAGCAAAAAGAGGCCGGTATTTTTCTTCGTCGTTCTACGTAACCGCGTGACTTCCGGTCAACACCCGAAACTTCCGGTTGGCTTTCAATTCTCCATTCGGGGGGTTTAAACCTTTACTATCTCTTATTTCTTCTTCCTCTCTTTTCTAATAGTAGTCCTCGCAAAACTCAGGAGCTTCCATCTCGCTACACTAATAACAACAGTGTAAATATTTGAAACCACCGCCAATAATGTGTTCATAAACGAAACTGACAATTCTCTGAGATAAAAATTATCTTTTTAACTGAGATAATATGGGGAACTTGTCAAATATCTATTAAATGCTATTGTTCCTCCGATTAATTGGCTTGTCCCGTCAAGGCCTAGTATCTATATGATAATCCCAATCCTATTGACCACATGGCAAGCCCCAAATATTATCATATATGTGCTAGAAGTGGTGGCTGAGGGTCTTATTATCCTCTGTATGATGTTAAACTCTATTTGATTGTGAAAGTTCCAAATTCTGGAGCTTTGGGGAAAGTGGAATACCCCTTCATTGCCATTCAACCAGATCTTCTATGACCCGGAGTGGTAGTACCTGTTAGGGTCCCATCTATTAGTTAAATAGAAAAATCTGTTAAAAAATTGAGTTAAAAAAAACGAGTACCCATGAATAATGAATAAATCAAAACATCTTCGGCATAAAATAACCCAATGGTTTGACACGCCCTAAATCCCAACCAACAAACCAACCAACCAAATGCTATTCCCTCAACTCGGGGTACAATCATTAACAAGATATTCGGGGTTAACTATTTGTTGATCATCTTTCGATGTCGGTACAGTAAGACTGTTTGGTTTTTTTTGTTTTTTGTTTTTGTTTTTTTTTTGTTTTTTTTGTTTTCTAGGAAGCGATTAGTGTAAAAAACTACGCATCCCATTAAATTTAAAGAAGAATCTTATTGAATTGAGATTCGTTGTCTGTCTATGTGTAATCGAAACTACGTTACTGTTTACGGTCACAATACCCTCAAATTGCGTAATTCTATTTGTGAGTATTTAATTTATAGTCACGATCATTAATACATAAAATGAATTTATTTATTAACGACGTCTCTATTATAATTATAGTGAGATTTGCCTCAAAACAACACCTGATATTAGTGCATCTAAAATCCTGCAGTTATTTTATATATCATAAATCATTTAAGGTTTACATTATGTATGGTGTGGTTAATTTGCATACTGGTTTTAACAAACCGGGTTTAATAAATAATCACTTGGAGTTAATGATCTGTAATATAATTGTTTTATTATTCAACGTATTATAAATCAATCCAATTATTGATTTTATTTAAAAGCCAATTAAAATATGATTTAAAAAAGTGTAATCATTTTATATGCGTTCTTATTTAATTTTGTTAAACTTAAATACTTACGACCGGAAGGCGCATATTCTTTTGTAGTACACAATGATATGTTAAAGAATTTGGTTCTATTTATATATTTAGATAGTATGGAAAATTGCAAATTATGATTTAAAAGGTAATCTCAGTAGATATGGGAATTTGTAGACAATCACAAATGGATAGCAATCTTTAATATTCTACCCCATGGCTAAAATTATGGAATTAGCACAAGTTTTTTTTTAGGTGGGGTAGCAGTAAATAAATTAATAAAAGATAAAATAAAAACACATTACGTTTAAATCCGGTTTATTCTACTTTCCTATGCTTTAACTTGTACATGTATTGTTATAATGCAGTTCCTATATGAAGTTTATGTGGAAGCGTTATCGGAACTGTTTCCATTTCAAATTGTCTTTCTTTCTTTCTTTCTTTTTCTTTTTTCTTTTTTTACTCCTTTAATAAATTTGACGATTTTAAATACTCATGGTACACACTCTATGACATTGAATTTTCAGCTCCCATCCCCTCAGGCAATATATTTCAAAAAAATATTTTTACATCGCCCGGGGGGTATCTTTTTCTTTTGCTAGTCTAAGATAATGTTTAAAATACTTTTGAAATACATTAATTCATTCGCTCTTAGAAAAATTGATATTGTAGCTAAATATGAAGTGATTACGTGTGACGAAACGGGACATAACCAGGTCTGATAAAGTTCCAAGTAATCTGAAGAAGAAAAAAACAAAAAAACAAATATACAGTACCAAATGCTACCGACACTTAAGTATATTTACAATGTAGTAGTTTATTCAAAGTCATCTTCGCACTCTTAGCCTCTCGGGTGCTTGGAAATGAAGAAACAGGAAATAACCTTGCTCATGTGCCAGTTGACAACCAACAACATAACGCAATTACAAGGAAAATAAATTGTTAAGCAGTAAATAGACTAATAACAGCTAATGCACAAAACATTCTTTATTTGTTTTCTTTAATTTCTAAAAAATGAAGAAATTTTATAACTTCCGTAAAATTGACTAGAGGTCTAAGTTTATGGCGATTTCCCATTATTTTACTAACATGTATGACATTTTACCATTCTTAAGAGAAATGGAAATATATCGAAAATTGTGAATCAGGTATGAAATATATCCACAAAATACATCTACAAGAATTATACGAATACGGGAAAGTTGTATACCAATTTTGATCTCACACTCTAACAATATTTGGCATTAAATAACCCACAGGGTTATTATATCATTAATCAAACCAATCTGAAACGAATCAACGCCAATGAAACTAATGATTATTATTTGTAACAATTTGGAGATATTAAGAACTTGAAAAAATAGAAACCTTTTATCAAAATGGCTTTTTTCGGTATTAAATGAGCTGAAAAGTGTTGATATACCGTAAAACAAACAAATCAAACCATTAATTTAAAAAATCTTTGTCCTTATTTAAAATTCTCTAATCAGTGGAATTTCATAAGACACGCATTACAATTATCCTAAAATACAGAATTCTCTTTATGACGTTAGAGATGTGCAGAAGTTTCAAAGCGGCTTATTTTAAGAAACTAGCGGTTGAATACACAGTCAAAAATCATTTTCTAGACTAAAAAACACACAGACTAAAAATATTTTAAAATCACCCGAAAAAAATATCTTCACCGGAACCTAAGTTACAATTTCTCCACAGCTTTTCTTTGAAGTTTATGTGTGTGTGTGTGTGTGTGTGTGTGTGTGTGTGTGTGTGTTGTTTGTTTGTTGTTTTTTTTTTGGTGTGTGTGAGTGTATTTTTGTATTTTTTTAATTTTTTGTTTATTCGAGTCTTGGCATTATTTTGTACGTATTTTAGAACCATATATAAAGACCGGAAGTGAACTCTGTCAAATTCCGACCAAAATAACACAGTAAGGATTGAACCTCAAAACAATGTTATGTGAGATTCACATGTTCACTCTCGATCTGTAACTTGTGAGTACCCAGCTTCTGATGTAAGGTCATCAATATTACAAAAGAGCTGAAAAAATATTTGAAATATTCAATATGTTAGCAAGAGGGCCGAACATCAATGGATGCGTGCAAAAATATTGAACAACAGAGGCCAACTCACCAACAGAATTCATTCAAGTAAACTTGATAAAAAAGCAGCGTTTACGAATTAAGACTATTGAGAAATATATTGATTTAATTTTTGTTATAAAAAAAAAACTTCTTTATGTCATTTTGCCGGGAAATGACCTGAATTGGAACCATTTACGCCTTTGTGGAAAATACCTTAATCAATAAAAGATGAAATGTTAATTTTTATCTGAAGAACTGTGTTATGTTTTTGTTCTTTTCTTTTATTCCGATTAAAATTGAAACTCTACTGAATAATTAGGTTGTTCGAAACAAACTCTGGCAGGAATTATGCAATTAGGACACTTAGAAAATATTCACTTGTTTTTTTTTTTAATTTATCAGTAATAAAACTTATAACAAATAAGTCGAATTTATTTTTTTTTTTTTTACTTTTAATAGCTGAATCTTTTGGTTACATATTATTCCTTAAAATATTTTTAATATTCCAAACTAGATTAAATTAATTAACTTTTGCTCCATTACGGCATATCAACCTCAGTGGGTCATTTAATGCCGATAAAGTTTTTAAATAAATCAATTCTTAATGGATAATACACTTTTTTTATAGATACATTTTTCTATTTAACCTATAGATGGGACCCTAACAAGTACTACCACTCCGGGTCAGAGTGGACCAGGGAGCAATGGTGATGAAGGGGTGCTCCACATTCCCCAAACCTCCAAAACTGGAACCTCACCATCAGATAGTTTAACGTCATTCCCAGGACATGTAGAACCGCAGCCACCGCCTTCTAGCACCCATATGATAAAAAAATTATGAAATTTGGAAACTTAGAAACTGTTCGCTTAGTTTTTTCTTTGTAATTTAGAAGTAAGTAAAGTAAAATCGTCGGGGCGGCCTAATGTCGGTATTAACCAGACAGCGAGGGAGTCTATCCCCTTTTCACTAGCGCTAGACCAAGGAGATTATTTTAGCATCTGAGGTGGAGCGTCACACCTACCATCAGCTCCTTACTTTACCGCACAGATCTCCGTGCTACTCATACGCTGAGTTGGCGTGGGCCGATATCGAACTAGGAACCTTGTGGTTTCTAGCCGAACACTCTACCGACTGAGCTAAACCGAATAGATGAGATTAATTTCTTTTGTTTTACCTTTAATAGTTGAATCTTCATATTTCATAATATTTATTAAACAAATTATTTTAAATTAGTTAAATTAGTTTTATCATATTTAGTTCCAACCTCTGCCGGATATTATACAATTAAGACATTTTTTTTTCCAATTTAGCAGTAAATAAACTAATAACAGATAGGACGAATTTATTTTTTAAATATTTAATAGCTGAATCTTCAGGTTACATTTAATATTCCTGAAACAAACTAGATTACATTACTTAATTTAGTTGCATCATATTTTGTTAGAACAACCTCTTGTGAAAATTATGCAATTAGGACGCTTAAAAAAGTCGACTTTGCTTTTTTTTAAATTTAGCAGTAAATAAACTAATGTTGTATACCCTTTCTTACTTCTTACTTCTGGTCGTATTTTCTTCTGGCCGGCTTTGCTATTCTGATCGTCTTGGTCTGGTCTCTTCTAACGTCTGGACTTTCTTGGGGACTTCGGGTCTGGCTTCTATTAAGGATTTCTCCTTATCAGAAGCCCTGTGCCATTGTTAGTTTTTAGGTAATAAACACAAGACTTCGATTTACTTTGATATTACTTTATTTTCAATCCCCAACCCAGATATCTGCGCAGGTGAGACTTACGCCCTACGAGCTCGGCTCATACTTGCTAACTGACTGAGACTTACTTACTTACTATTTAAACCGGAAGAGAGGGTCCTCTCTACCGGTTCTCACGGTATCCACCGGAAGGTTAGGACTGAGGTCAAGCCTTGTCACTCATCCTTCAAGGCCGTGGGCTGTAGCTTATAACGGCCATTTTGATTTCTACTCTATTGTCATAAAAATTAGGCATATAATAATTATGTAACAAATAGCAGATAAAACGAATTTATCTTTTACCTTTAATAGCTGAATCTTGATAACATTAAATCTTCTTGAAACAAACTAGATCAAATTAGTTAAATTAGTTGGATCATCTTTTGTTACAACAACGTTTGGCAAATATTATGCAATTAGGACACATAGTAAATGTTCACTTAGCTTTTTTGTAATTTAGCAGTATATAAACTAATAAGAGATAAGACGAATTGATTTCATAATTAAACATGGTGCATCTTCACGGTCAAAGCATCTTTGGAGACAGCGAATTCAGTATAAATCATACAACAATGTCTACAAAACGTCTTTCTTTCTACATTTAAATCAAACTTAGTTTTTATGGTTCCCAGATAATTCTTTATTTGTGTAAATTTCAACTTTTATAGCAGAATATTCTGGTTCCATAAAATGTTTTCTAAACATACTAACTTACATTAGTTAAACTAGCAAATATAAGTGATATATATTGTACAAATGAAAATATGAATTTCTGGGTAAATTAAACAAAGAAAAGACGAACAAAATGACAAAGGACTTTTTTTCCTGGTAAAAGCGATAAGAAGTTAAAAAAACGGAAGAGAGGGTTTCCGGTCTAGGAAGCAGGGAGAGAATAAAGAAATATATAACAAACGTCCGTTATCAGATCAAAAGATAAAGATGCGTAGGCGTGTCGTCAATACAAAAGCCAGAGGGTCGAGTCGTCAGACAGTCAGTCAGAGACCACAAGCAGTCAGAGCGGACGGCGAACAGTGAGTGACCGACGCACACGGTCCATCCCAGCAGTAGTAGTAATCATTGTCAACCCTTGGGCACTCATTGTAAGCTCTACACCTTCACCACCCACACACCGAAGAAAATAAAGAAGGGTCCTCTCTTTGTACATACATATCTGTTGTTTATTGAAGTCCAGTAGTCGGTAGTAGCTGACTACTAACATACATCGCTTTGGGTACATTGAAAATCCCAGTACTAACGTACACGATTTAGGGTAGCGAAGGAGGCCACTATATAACATATAGAATTTGATGCCAGTACGTAACATAAGCACCCTCAGGGTGCAAGTATTCAAGTTTTAATTTAATGAAATATATTAAATTAGAAAGGCATATGAAACAAAATAAGAATGCAGATAAAAAGATTTGAAAGAAAGGGGGAGTTATAATCGAAAAATGGGGCAACTGAAACTCACTCTTCCATCACTACTGTCTTTCATTACTAGATTTTCCTAATTTAACTATTTAGTTAAAACAGGAAGTAAAGAATAAAATGAAAATAATTTATTGTAAATGGATTTCTTTTAAGATTTATCCCCGAGATTTTTGCTTATATGCATTAAGATAAAGCCAAACAATTAGAAATCAATAATACTAAAAAGTGTATTTATCAAAATCAACTTTTTAATGTCAATATGCAAATTAGCCTTCCCATTCACTCAGTAAACCGCTGTTTTGTTGTATATATAAATACATTTGTATGTTATTAGTGTGTATATATGGTCAACAGTATCAATAATGTAAGATGATCTTATTAATAATTGAGGTTTTAAATAAAAATAAAGTCATGCAGAATGTAACGTAAATAACTAAGGAGAATTGTGACTTGAGTAGTAATTTAGTTTCGGTTACATACAAACACACAATCTCCATTATAATAAAAAATAAGATTGGTTGAATCTTTTCTTCTAATCTATGAAATACAAATGTTTTTCATCTTATCTGTTATTAGTCTATTTACTGTTAAATGGAAAAAAATCAAGGTGAACATCTTCCAAATTTATTGATTAAATATTTCTTGCCGGAGGTAGTATGTATGGATGGATGTATTCAGAATTTTAGTTATTATTTTGGTGGTAAAAACTTCTAACATATCATCATCAGCAGCATGTCACTCTAGTAGCACGAATGCCCAGGAAAATCTCTTGTCAATAGTCCTGATCATTCATTGCTCTAAGGAGGTCTTCTGAGCAGCATCCAGTATCCGCGCAGAGCTTTGTCAATGTAGTTTTCTGCTGATGCTGGCGAATCGATGTGCTGGTTTCCATTGGGAAACATTACATATGAGTCAGTTTTTGCTTCTCTAGCAGTGTCTTGTTCGTCTCACTCGGATGGTTTGTATGATAGGGGGAAAGTGGCCGTACAGTTGCTTTTTGTCAGGTATGGTTTCCACGACAGTAGCACTGATAAAAACCACGGCTTGGAATAATTGTTGCTTTTCCTTGGCAGTGAGGACGGATTTCCAGGCAAAGGCAACCTTGTTTTTTTACGTCAACCATTACTATCACGGAGTTAGAAAAAATCTCTTAAATGTCTTCAAAGTATTAATCTAAAGAGTACTTGTTATATCAATTCTATTATAGGACTAGAAGCTGCTACCCAGCATCGCCTTGGTAGAGGAGGGGTTAATAAATTTAGTCTCATAGATCCATTATTACTGAATCGTGAGTTGCTTTCCCACAGGATGTCCCATTAAGATCCTCACATGAAAACGACCTTATGATGATCAAGTCACTCTGAAAAGAAACATTAATGTCTGCTATTTACAACATCTTATTATAATGGAGATTGTGTGCTTTTCTATCTGTAACCGAAACTAAATCACTACTCAAGTCACAATTCCCTTTGTTATTGACGTCACATTGACCATGAACATATTTTTATTTAAACCTCAATTATTGATAAAATTGTTTTACATTATTAATACTGTTAAGCATATCTACATAGTAATAGCATGCAATTATATTTATATGTACAACAAAATAGCGGTTTACAGTGTGAATGGGAAGACTAATTTGCATATTGATATTAAAAATGTGATTTTAATAAATATGTGCTTAGTATTATTGA
>CM042141.1:142526012-142528794 GCA_023376005.1 Doryteuthis pealeii
TATAAAGTTGGAATTTTCGTTACATAACTCTTAGATAATACAACAACCTTATCTTTCGGTCATTAAGCAAGTCACTCTCTTCAGTCTTATATCCATGCTTATTCGCTGTTTCGCTGCGGAACACTCTGTGTTTCGCACAACGTTTCTTCAGATTTGTATTTGTGACAGCTACACTGTTTCAATCAATACCCGACACTTATGGCCATGTAATTCTCATTTACATTACACCCTCTTTTTATAATACATCTAATTATATTCAATGGTGAGTTCGCTGAAATGGATTCGTCGACCCGAGTTCAAATCCTGGACGAGACTGTTTGCATTTCAGATAATGCTAATACTGCTGGGAAAAGTATGCATCCAACTACTCTTCTCTCAGCTATGGGGTACTAGTAGCACAGATTGGCCTCTTTAACCTTGGCTAGGTAACCAGTCTAGGAGAAGGAAAACTCCTATATATATATATATTGCAAATATATTGCAAATAATATTGCAAATATATATATTGAAGCTAAATCTGAAAGGAAAATGTCATGCATTTTTTTCTTTTTCTTCCTATCTCACTCCCTTTGGTCTCTTTTCCTCTTCATATATATAATATTATATATATGATATATATATTTGTAATGTATAAGTAGTAACTTACGGTGGGTATGAGTACGATCGTTGGAAGCGCACCGTATCCAGTGTTAAGATTGAGAAAAAACAAATACAAAGTGCTCAATACAATGTAGAGCAAAACATTTATTTTAACAATGTAAAGGAGTAACCTACTCGAGTTTCATCGATTGATTCTTCAGGGTTATTTTAGTTAAATTAATCGAGTTTTCGATTAATCTTAGATGGTATAATAGATGCCCGTTGGAATGGGATTTATCTTTAGTAGATACTAAGATAAATCCCATTCCAAAGGGCATGAATTATATATATATATATATATATATATATATATATATTATATATTATATATATAAGTAAAAGTAAAGTCGTTCGGGCGGTCTAATGTCGGTATCAGCCAGAATGGCGAGGGGTTTATTCCCTTTTCACTAGCGCTAGACCAAGGAGTTTATTGTAGCATCTGAGGTGGAGCACTACACCTACCGCCAGCTCCTTACTTTACCACACAGATTCCTGTGCTACTCATACGCTGAAATATATATATTATAATATATATATTATATATATATATAGTATATGTTATATATAATATACAAAACCACGATTAAACTTTTCATTAGCGAGCTGCTTTTGTGTGGCTTTTTGTGTTTTATTTTTTTTTACATATAAGGTTCCCAGAAATATATTTAATTTTCATTTAGTTGCCTTGTGATTATGAATAGTTGTAGGAAACCGGGAAAATATTTGATATAATCCTCTCACTCTTATCAGTGAAATGTTTTACATTGAAACCCGTAAAATATATGTGGAAAATTGTTTTAGTTCGTTGCCTTGAGCTTCTCGTATTGAATACGATGTGGTGTCAAAACGAAACATTCAGTTCAACATTCTATAGAGAAAGATACCTATGATTACCTTGATGAAACAAATGAAAAGGAAATGTCTTGCAATTTTTTTCTTTTTCTTCCTATCTCACTCCCTTGGTCTCTTTTCCTCTTCATATATATATATATAATATATATATATATATATTATTAATACTATATATATTTAGTGAAAGGGAGAAAGAGAATGATGAAGAGAGACATATTAGATATATAGGTAGATCCTCTATGAATTAATTTTATGCGAGTACCTTTATGATATTATGGTTATATATATACGTATATGTATGTTCATATACCACACACACATACACACACACACATATATATATATATACATACATATATATCTATATCTATATGCATATATACATACATACATATATATACTTATATGTACATATATATATATACACACACATATATACATATATATATATATATAAACACATTTATACATATATATTATATAAGATTTTTCGTTACGAAAAAATCTTATTCAATAAAAATACGTGTGATCAGCTGCAATTAATCAGTAACTCGATTAATTCAGTGGATTTAACCCTGATATTTCTAACGATGAACCGAGTAGGTTTCTATTGTATCCATTTGTATTGAGCACTTTGTATTTGTTTTATCACGGACTTAACCCCTGGATACTGTGCACCTCCAACGATCGTGCCCATATCTTCAGAGAGTTTATTATAGAGTTGAAAATGTTCCATCTGTGTTTTTTAAAGTCAACCTAGTTCTAATGACGTTGAGCTTGATGGAGATTTGAAATTTGGAAGAGATCGTAAGCTTCCGTTAATATTTCAAATTCTATAGAGATCGTGTAGTTCCGTTAAAACCCGTGAGTTGTTAAATTTGCGGACGTTTGAAATTTTTCAAAATTTTTAGATATTTTTTTTCTTTTAAATCTATTTCTTTAATTTTTTTATAAAGGAATTTTTTTTTTCCTTTTTAATACTTATAAAAAACAATTCCCCGCTCAGGGCATATTAATAGAAATTTTTTGTTTGTTTTCATAGTTAGGATAGAAGCATTATTTTATAATGTAATACGATATATTTTTTCTTCTTTTTTTGAAGGCAAAATAATGCGATTCATGTTGAAAAACATATTTATTCTGTGATCTTAATTTTCGGATAAAATCCATCTTCAGAGAATTTATTATAGAGTTGAAAATGTTCCATCTGTGTTTTTTTTAAAGTCAATTTAGTTCTAAGGACGTTGAGCTTGATGAGATTTGAAATTATGGAAATCATCTTCATTTGCAT
>CM042141.1:142528894-142558279 GCA_023376005.1 Doryteuthis pealeii
AGAATGTATAAGAACCATTATTTACGCATCGTAACTTAAATATATACTATATAGTATAAAATATAATGTATGATATGGAATACTAATATATGTTAATACAATTAATATACACATAAGAGTTAATATATGTATATATTATATATATGTATATATATTATATATATATATAAATATATTAACTATATATGTATATAATATTATTCGTAATACATATATATATATAATTAATAATATAATATATACATATATATTAATATATATATAGTTATATAATTATATGTTATAATATATATATATATATTATTATATTATATTATAATTATCACCATCCTATAATTAATGTATATGCCCATATATTGGATATTCTACTATGTACATATAAAAATAATAATGTATAATAAAATTATTCGAGTCTATTACTAATGTATATATATAATAAGTAGGCTATGAGTCTAAATAACTTGTTTCAACATTTATACTAAAATAATGCATATATTATTATTAATTTATAAAAGCAATAAATAGTATTTATATCAATAGTATACAATAATATCATCACGGTCTCTTATTATTCTGGTAATATAATTTATATTTACGTAATATCTGCTATTATATATATTGTTATATTATACCCTTATATAGTTAATTACATATAATATGTGTGTCAATAATAATAGTGTATGAGCTTTTATATCTATGAAGATATTAGTAAGATATATATACTGTATAACAAACACAGAATATAAAACTTGTTATGTATATATACATGTATAACTTATATAGCACAATACGAAATATATTATGGCTCTATAGTAAAATAATAATATATAGCAATATATATTACATGCATATATAACATACCCCACATATATATGTATATTATACCATTGTATATTTAATTTTGTAATCACTTTATTGATGAGTATAATGGTATATGTTGTATAAAATACATTCTATACTTATATTTATATATTCTACTACTCATACTTACTTCTTCTTATCTTAATAATATTTATCTTTTCTTCTGTGGACGTCCTTTTCTATCTTACCACGTCTTCCTTCTAGCGTCCTGCAAACTCGTCTTGGGTGGTCGGTCCCCGCAACTTAACTCATGTCTTCTCTAGTTCAGTCCTTGTTACAAGACATTCCAGAACCACAAACCGTGTTATTTTTTTTCTTAAAAGCTTTTTAATTTAACTTAAGCTTAAACATGTTTATAATTGGAAAAACTAATAAAACATCTGACTAACATAGCGCGCGTATGCAGTGAGTTCCAAGGTAAAGGCAGGAAACATCTTCACTGCCTGAAACGTCCAAAACTGAAAAACTGAGGACCCAAAACAGGGTCCACGTGACTTCACGTATTTTTTTCGCGGCTTTCTGTACTATTCCATGGAAAGTCCCGCCCGTGATTGAAAAGGGCCATCCTTTAGAAATACAAGGATTGACAAATATCTTAATGCAACCGCAATAAGATTTTTATGTAACAGAAGAGAGTTCTCAAGGTCCGGAAACAAGCTGACAGGACTAAACTAAAAAGATATTACTATCTCACCCTCATTGGGTTTTGGGGTTTCCAGAAAAGTAAGATATCTTTGTATGCCCGCATGTGCTCTCGCGTGTCTCTGTTGTTGAGGAAGAGCTTAAACCCTTAATCGTCGTTTCCAAAACTGCCCAACGACCACTTGCCCAACTTCAAAACTTGAAACGCGTAGTGGTCAATTGGGAGCTCGATCAAAATAAATGCCCAGCCAAGGCTGAGGAAGGTGGCAGCGAGCGCGGCTGGTGACAGGTGCAAAGCACATGCAACACAAACACAGACAGTGTTGCCATTAGCGCGAACAAACAATTTTCCTGTAACCTTCAGCGTTTGGAAACCTTACTTTTGGGATGACCCTTGTAAATTTTTGGTTTCAACACGGAGAGGAGCCCAAAAAAATATGGAACTTGGAACAAGTTGATGACATTATTGAAAAAACTCTTTACACAAAAAGAAAAAAAACAAGAAAAAAAAGAATTGAAGCATGTACAATTAATGAATGAAGAAGATAAGAAACAAGAATAAGGCAAAGGAAATAGTAAATAGAAACAAGTTTAGAAAAGAAAAGAAAGAAAGAAAGAAATTAAGAAGAAAATTAAAGGGTAGGAACGACAACAAGTTAAAAAAGAAAGGAACTATAAGAAGAAAAGAAAGAAAGAAAGAAAGAAATTTTAAGGTAGGAAAACAACAAGTAAAAAAGAATGTCATGTAAAGAAGTAAGAAGAAGAAAGAAAGAAAGAAAAAGAAAGAGAAAAAGAAGAAAAAAGAAAGAAAGAAAAGAAGAAAGAAAATTAAGTAGGAAAGACACAAGTAAAAAAGAAAGACCTGGTAAGAAGAAGAAAGAAAGAAAAGAAAGAAAGAAAGAAAAGAAAGAAAAGAAAATTAAAAGGTAAAGGTTAAGGACACATAAGTAAAAAGAATGTGATGGGAGAAAAAATAAGAAGATAAGGAAAGAAGAAAAGAAAGAAAAAAAGAAAGAAAAATTAAGGTAGGAAAAGAAACAAGTAAAAAAGAAAAAGACCCTGTAAGAAGAAAATAAAATAAATAAATAAATAAAATAATAAAGAAAGAAATTAAAGGGGTGGGAAAGACAACCAAGTTAAAAAAGAAAGAAACCTGTAAGAAGTAGGAATACAAGAAGAAAAAAGAAAAGAAAGAAAAGAAAAAGAAAGAAATTAATGGAGGTAAAGTAAATTAAAATAAACTGTAAAAGAAATTAATGAGAAAAAACAGAAAGAAAAGAAAAAACGAAATAATTCGGAATTAATATTGTTTTCGGAAATAACTTATTCAGATTTTTGAAAGATTCCCAACAAATGGTAGTTTTTCAAGGTAAAAAAAAAATTCAAAATTGAGGCGAATTAAGTAGCATTTCTGAAAAAGAAATGAAGACCAATCGGGATTATATTTCCAATTTTCCTCGTCAACCGTTTCTTTGCAAATTTATGTATTGAATATAGATTACAATAGACTTTTTTTTTTTTCTTATTTTTATTATTATAATCGTACAGTATATAGGTTTATATATATAGGAACTACACGTCTGAGAGAGGGCATACACTTCCAGCAGCGGACAGAAATCTCTAAAGAATAATCTGAATACTTGGGAAACTCTCTATTAATTATATACTTGGAGCTAGCTAAAAAACACTAGAACTATGTATGAATTAATTAATTGATGACATTACATGAACCAGTCCACTCCCCTACACCCGAAGAAAATGACTGCGGAAGCTATATAGACAAATGAATTGTAATGAAACTCACAGACATCTTGAAGATTTTGCGAGATGCAAACACAATCTGGAACTCGCACTAGAGAGAGTAAAGAAAAAAAAGACTATAAAGATTATATAGCAGAATATACACCAAACTATACATATAACATATACAACTAAAAAAATGTCTTTATGTTAATAAAAAGACGAAGGGAGAGAGACAGTATTAAATGCAACAATACAAATTTTCAATATAAAAACAAAAAACCCCAACTCGAAACATAAAGAGTAAAAAATCTACAAAAAAAACTATTCTTTTGTATGCGGCGTACTTTTGATTGGAGTTAAAATCTAGAGAAGACCGTTTACGTCAGCACTAGTGAGTGCAAGAGAGAGCGCGAGGATTATCCATATTAAAAAAACAATTATCTTTCATGATTATTCTTGTTGAACTAGATTTGTTTAATTAGTCCGCGAGGGGGAAATATTATCAATTGAGTTATGTAACATCAAAACTGCACAAAACTTCGATGCGTGATTTCAGGTAAATCTCGAGTAATGACTTTTTCATAGAGAAGTAAAGACAATCTTACAACAAACGTACCAATTACGGAATTGCCTGCCTGACTTCGATCTCACAGGTTTTTTCAACTTTTCTTTATAACTCTTTTCCTAAGGTAAATTCAATGACCTTTACATCCCAAGGTTCCCATATTTTAGGGCTATAGGAAGGAAATATACACGCGTAATCCCGCCTCCCGGCTACACACAATTAGCCAGATCCAAACAGTGAACATCTAAAATAAACGTAAAAAATGAAAAAGTTGGCGAGAGAACGAATTGTTTAGTTAATCTAGCGAGGATTCAATCCAACTTATCGCTAGTGCTTACAAGACCAGTAGTTCTTATCTTTTTGCTGAGGTGGATAAAACGAACCATCTTAACCCACCGTGCAACAGCAAAAATCACTTAAGTATAATCGATAATCATGCCCGAGCTAAATGAATTTTGACACCGCACAAGAATTCAGAATTGATTCCTCTAGATCCCTGTGTCTATGACGTCATAGCAAGTATATAGAGTTATGGAGGGCGAGCTAGAGAGGAATGCGATAATCGGAACGTCAGGTAAATCCTTAGAACAGATTCCTTAGGTAAAAGAAGTGTGAACCGTGGACTATCTAGGTTCAGCCGACTGAGGCTAAAACTCGTCGGCCATTTTCTCAGCGTGCTTTCGACGGAAATTTGCTATGAAAGGCGAGTATACTCTTGTATTTCTGTTCAGCCCTTGAGTAAATATTAAAATTACGCAATGCCAGATAATTAAGCACTTTTGAATTTGAGAGTGTTAAGTTTCAGGTTGTATTAGATTTCTCCTGTCTATACATTAGAGACTGAAAGATTGTGGGGGAGTAAATGAAATCGGGGAATTTAAAAAAAAAAAAAGAAAACTTTCTTATATGCAGTCAGCAATCCAACTCACGATGGACTGAGCAGCCAAATTGACCCATTTTTTAAATGGAGAGCAAGCAGTTTGTTTACATAATGTGGTGCATCAAGAGAACCGATTGACTACAAAAAAGTGAATGCTTGGCTCTTAGGAAGTACTGGGGCAGGCTAAGGGTTGGTGTCTTCTCATCTTCCTTGTAAGTGAACCTTTCTTTAAGTAGGAAGGCTAATTTCCTCTGTTTTCACTCTTTTTCGTGCCTTATCTGACATTGAGGCCACCAGGCCATTCGGTTTTTCTGCACCGAACTGCCATGTATTGGCATTAATGGACCTGTTCTACATGGTTTTATTGCAAATGATTTAAAGCCTTGGTTGTTGTCTACCTATCGGTCGAAAGCCTTCTAGTAATTGACATACGGTAGGTCTTTGGAGATGCGGTCTTTGCTCATCCTCCTGACATGACGAAGTCAACGAACACACCTCTTGCAGAGGATGGCAAACATGTTAATTTTCAGTATTTTGAAAAATAAACATATATTATTTTAATATCACTGTGGTGTCTTGTTGGTGCTTTTTCCAGGACAGAACTGTAAAACTGTTGGTCGTCATTCCTGTTAATTCCATTTTAATGATGTTTTAATTTGATTTGGTCGGGCTTCTCAGTGGGTTTCCAACCGTCCTTTCAAAATTTCATAGAGGGAAGACCTTTTTATATTCTCATTTCTGCTCTCAAGTTCCACGGAGAGAATGCTAGATGTCAACACTCTCAATATTAAAAAAAAAATTCTACGCTGGTATGAAAGCGTCCCAAAGGGGGAAAGAATAATAAGCTATAATCCCCAAACTAACACATTTCCCACCTGCCAAAAACAAGAAAAAGTAATCGAAAAGATAAACATTTTCTTCTGCTATTTTTAATTCTGCCTCCCTGCCCTCAAGTTGGGCCTTGCAAAGAGTAAAAAGAGTGGAGGGATTTGGAAATCAGATTAAGAATCGAGACAATCCAGAAAACAGAAAAATTAAGGTCGGCTAGGATACTCAAATGACTTCTGAAGAGATACAGAGACTTGCTGTCACTTGCACACTAATGAAAAACCAACAGCTTACCCTAGTATGAAAATTTCACAACGAGTGTAATAATATTAGGCTATAATCCCCAAACTAACACATCTCTCACCCGAAAAAAAGCAAAATGAAATATCTTTTTTCATTTTCTGGGTTATATGATTTCCTGTAGAATTCCAAAGAGTCATTTTTTTCCTATTCCACTCAGTTTCCACGCTTGTTTAAACCCGTGCATCTCTCAACCGTTACGCTAGAACTTTACAGGTGTCTAGCTTCGGTTTACCCCCTCCACACACACACCTCAGTACCATATTATCTACTCGATGAAACATTTCATCCCATCATACGTCGTCTGCCAGGAACGTTTGTTTTGGGGTTAGATTTTACGGCATGTAAATCCTGGTTGGGTTATTTCATACCGAAGACGTTTTATTTTATTCATAATTGATGGGTACTCAATTTCTAAATACATTTTTTAAACACATTTAACTGGTACTATCTCTCCAGGTTAGAGTGGACCTGGGAGTAATGGGGATGAAGAGCTACATCCTATTACCCAGAGCTCCAGAAGTGGGACTTCACCATCAGATATACTTTTACGTGATACCTAGAACATTAAGACACTCAGCCACTGCTTTCTAGCACCTATATGATAAGAATGGTTATGGAAGCGCGTGGTGTAATGCTTAAAGTCATGGGAAATGGACTCGTCGCCCTGAGTTCAAATCCTGGACTTGGTAATTGCATTTCACTTAGCACTAATACCCTTTGGAAAGGTATGAATCCTACTCTCCCTCCAGCTATGGATAGATAGTAGGGCAGATTGGGCTCTTTAACCTTGGTTAGGCAACCGGTCTAGGAGAAGTAAAACTCTTAATTCAAACCTGTTGAACTCCGCTTAAGAAATTGATCTTATGTCACATCCTGCTCGTGCGGAAGGGTTGGTAAATATAATATATATATATGATAAGAATGGTCGGTGATTTGCCATAAGGGCAATAGGGTTGGCACAAGCATATATGTTCAAGGGCTTTAGGTAACTAGGTGATTGATCTGGAGCGGCTCTATGCGATCGCCCGTCCAGCTTTAATAAGGGCCTAAGTAGAGTGTTTCATGTTATGGATTGCTCAGCTACCACGATTCCATCGATAAGCATATCGGGTCGCCACTCACGGCAAACAGGTTGCTCCATTGGAGTGTCTTACCTTTCTGCAGACGTGCAGTCGGTGTATTCTAAAGCCACAGACAATAGGGCCTTTACCATTTGGCCTTTTGCCAGACTATGATGAACAAAAGAAACATTGTTAACGTTCCAATGTCTTCTTTTCAGCTTCTTGTCATTTTCCCCAACATGAAAGGAGACTGCAAATTATTCAAACGAAGAAATGTGTCAGTTCATATTTTTTTTTTAAACTTTGGTTGTTCAGTGCATTTCAACAGTGTATCCCCTTCTTTTGGAAAACGCACACGATAGAAAAATGGCCGCCATATCACGTGACGATGAGACTGAGGAACAATCAGAAGTCATTAGGAATTGAGAAATAATGAACAAGGAAAGCAGGCGGAAGACGGTGGCGGTGGAGTTATGTTTACATTAATGATATATACGAACGCACACACACACACACACACACACACACACACACACACACACGTGCAGGCGTTTATCTAAACACGTATTTATGAATGTTCAGATATATGTACAGAATAACAAGCAAAACACACATACCATATACACACTGGTATATATAATATATATATATATATATATATATATATATATATATATATACGTGCATTGATGTTCTTACATCAAAACTGTAAACTTTATATATATATATATATATATATATATATATATATATATATATATATATATTATATATACATATACGTTTATAGTTACGATGTAAGAACATCAATGCACGTATTTTGTCAATCTGCAAATATAGGTATACAAAAACAAACAATTCCCACATAATGTATATACACAATGTATTATCATATACATACGTATATATATATATATATATATATATATTTGTTTGTGTGTGAGTGAGTGTGTTTATATATAACACTAGTGATATACGAACAATTATGTTTATCTATACACGTATTTATGAATCTGAAATATATTTATAGAACAAAGATAAGTTACACAGAATACCCCGCATTGCGCGCACACACACACACACACACACACACACACACACATACAGACACACACAAACATGCACACGTTTGAACACGCATATATATATATATAGATGTATGTTAGTGCATATATAACATTAAAAGTTTTTAGATTGGTTTCCTTTTGGCTTTATTTTTCAGTTCATGCTTATACTTTACTGATTAACTTTGTGATAATGTAATATTATGGATATATAATATATATATATATATTTATATATATATATATACTAGCTAGCTAAGTACCCGGTCCCATCACCAGACTCTAAAATGAAATTTGGAACACCAGGGAGTGAGAGAGAAAGTGGAAGACAGTAGTTTCGAGAGGGGGTAAGCGGAAAATAATTCTTGAAACTAAAATCATTGAGAATTGAAATAATTTAAGGATTTTGTAATTTCTGTTTATAGTTTTAAAATTATTACATATAACTATAAACAACAATTGAAAAGTATTCGTTTGTACATTTGTTTTTGTTTTTTGTAAATCTTGTAACATCAACATGTACCTAATAGAACAGAAAAACTTAACAATGTAATATATATTTAAATTACAACCGAATTAGACACATGTAAGGAAAGGAAAATGAGATAAACAAAAATAGTGTTACTTAATGTAATACACATTCTTGTAAGTATACCCAATTTGTTGAAAAATCTTTGTTTTTACAAAACAATTTTAATCCCCCTTCCCCCCAAAATTGCCAAAAATCTGCTCCAACCAATCTATGAATAAGTATTTGTCAATTTTATTTTATTTTTACTTTTAGCCCTTAAGAAACTCTAATAATAACAGAAGCTCAGAATTAAAATTGTATTTATATTAGTAGTTGAAAGGTTTCGCCATTTCATTCAAATGAAAAAGTAACCAGAAATTTGTTTTGAAACAATTCTAATTTTTCCATAATTTTTTGTACATGACAAAAATTCACATCTAGTTCTTAATTGCATGTTGAGTTTAAAAAAAAGCTGAGAATCGAACATTTAAATTCTTCGTATTGCAATATCTATTTTTGCTTAAACTTAAGATAGTATTTTAAAAACACATTGTTTAAAACGTTTTGGTGGACCTGGTAATCTGGACCCCACCCCCATCTAATTTTTTCCTTCAGTCGATTATTATAGATTACACACCAATCTATCAGATTGTAAAAAAAAATTCTTAAAAGTTCTTAATTTTTTTTGTTTTCACGGGTGCTCATTCCTCGTATAAGTTTATAGTAAATCGATCCCCCATATCGGAACTGCTCGAACGGAACCCAAATGATTGATTCATTTTCCAATTAAACTAACCTTAAACCCCAACCCTACCCCTAACCCCTAACCCTAACCCTAAGGTCCACAAAAGGATTAACATTTTTTTCTATTTATTTCGGTGGACATGACACAAAGTGTCATTGACACATGGTTTGGATTGTTTAAATTCCTCTTCAAGCTAATAGAGTCGTATTTATATATACATACAATACCTCTTATATATAATAATATATATATATATATATATATATATATATATATTTACAACAATTATTTTCATATATACACATATATATATATATATATACTATATAAAATATATCTATGAATATATTTATGATTATATATATTATATATATAATTTAAATATGTATATATATAATTATAACATATATATATATATATATATATACATATATATATATATATATATTATATATATATATATATTTGTGTATGGACCATTTGTTGGTCCTATTCTTTTTATGGTGAGAACCGAAAGATTTACTTGACTAAGCTGTGCTACTTGTTGCACTGAGTTGGTGAGGACCAAGTGCTTGTTATTACCAATAACTTAGGAAAAAAATCACCTTGGAAACTCATCTATATCTATCTATCTATCTATTATCTATCTGTGCCTGTCTGTCCGTCTCTGTGTTTTTGTGTATGTAGAAAATAGAGTATTGCAAAACGATGAATTTTTTTGATGAGAAATGGACGTTACAACGTTGCGGTTTTAGTAAACTTTCATCAGGACTAAAGATGGAAAGAATGTTTTTTGAGTGGGGTGGATTACACACTAACACACACACACGCGCCGCACCCCATATATATATATATATATATATATATATATATATATATTATAATTTGTGTGGTACAAGTTTCTTGTACAGGTTTCGTATGAGAGCTCAATGTTTAATTATTGTAAACAGAGCAAAGTTATTTGTGAATAAAAAGACCTTAAATACCATGGGTATCGTGGTTATTTCTACTCGTCAGTATGCCCACGAGCTTCTTCAGACCACTGATATCTTTTTTTTAGACAGGCACATGGCCAAACTCTTCTTATATTAGTACATTTCCCCCGCCTCCAGGGGTGAAGAAAAAATGCAATAAGATCACCCCTTGAGGCGGGGGAAATGTATGAATATAAGAAGAGGTTGGCCATGTGCCTGTCTAAATAAAAGATATCAGTGGTCTGAAGAAGCTCGGAGGCATACTCACGGGTGGAAATGGTCCATAACCACGATATCCATGGTATTTAAGGCATGTTTATTCACACACACACACACACACACAACACACACACATATATATATATATATATATATATATATATATATATATATATATATATATATATATATAGTTGTAGAAAAAAAGTATTTCTTTCTACCACGGTTTCCGGTGTTCAAGGTACTCCTTCCTCAAGAGAACTAAAAAGTTATAAATAGATACATTTATATATACTTGTCGGTTTGGACATTTTTTCTGTCATTTTAATTAGTTTGGATGAATTCTAGTTTCTAAGTCTAGATTAGAATTAAAGATTTTTTCTATAAGCTTATGTCTCTTTTAATTAAGCAAAGGTCATTTGTAATTCAGTCTGTCATCTATCTTGCACGCCCCACCTCTTTTTTCCTTTATGTTTTGTTCATATCTTATTTGTGTATACTTCTGGAGTTGGTAAAGCAACTACTTTAGTTTTTTTATGAACCCTTATCAAGGCTGTTTATATCAAGATTGGTTTATTATTTAAAGATGATAAAAACGAAAAAAGAAAAAATCTTGAAAAATATAAGGATTCTTTCGCTTTTAATCAAATTTGTTTGAATGAAGAGATGCTTCCCCAAAATACCTATTTCATATATATATATATATATATATACCGGCCCTCGCCAACTCAGCGAATGAGTAGCACAGGGATCTGTGCGGTAAAGTGGGGGAGCTGATGGTAGGTGTGGCGCACCACCTCAGATGCTGATATAATCTCCTTTGTCTAGCGCTAGTGAAAAGGGGATAAACTCCTTCGCTGACTGGCCGATACCGACATTAGGCCGCCCAGACGACTTTTTAAATATATATATATATTATACACACACACACACACACACACATATATATATATATATATATATATTATATATATATATATATATATATATATATTATACGAATAAAAAAAAATTTAAAATAAAAAAATCTGTTTCTTTTAAGTCAGAATGTGTGTGTGTGTGTGTGTGTGTGTAGGTTTAGGTGTTCAAAAATATACGGCTGACTTACCAGACATGTTAGAATTGATATTGTAAGTGATATTGAACTTGGGGGATTTTTAGTAATTGTTATATTGCCGGTTAATGCAGATGTAATTTTTGTTGTAGTTTAGTAATCCTACATCGTAAATATTTTTAAAACATTAACCACCTTCGAATTCAAGTCCATTAAGTACACAAACATTACATCTGCTTTACCCGATAATATAACAATTACTATAAATACCCCGAATTCAATATAATTTACAATACCAATTCTAACAGGACTGGTAAGTCAGTCGTATGGTTTTAAACATTAGTTTAGTTTGAACACCTAGACTCACATATTCAGGTAACAAAAACCCAGTATTTGCTTCTAAGTTTCATTTGTATAGCAAACAAGTTAAGCATACGCGAAACCCCGTAGAAGTTTTTGAAATTTTCATATATATATATATATATATATAATATATATATATATATATATTATATATATAATATAGGGTACTACATGAATACGTACAACCCAACTGTCATTGATAATGAACTGATTTCTTCGAAACCAGAAATACCAGGAATTTTATTATTTATTATTCATTATAAAGCCTAATATTGTATATGTCCTACCAGTAGAGTCAGACAGACTTACATAAGTACACACACACACGCACACACAAATACACACACACGCATGTGTGTGTGTGTGTGTATTTGTGTGTGTTTGAGAGAGACTATGCGTATGTGTATGTGTGAGGTCACTCCAAGAATGCTACTGATAACATATAAGGCAGTACTCCGGGGTATATGTTTAATTAGCATCAAACACACACACACACACGTACACACGCACAAACGCTCATATATATATATATATATATATATATATATATTATATATATATATATATATATATATATATTATAGTGAGGGAGACAGGCAGATATTAAACTTCGAAACAGAAGTTAAATCAAGTCAATTGCACTTTTGCATCTAAAAGTTAAAATCTTTGTCGACACGATTGAAACATTGTTGGATATAAAGAAGTTGTTTTTCCAATGATTCATCCATTTTCTTCGGATGACACTGTCTTTTTGTTTATTCGCTTTATAAATCATTTGTTTTTCCGGAATGTTTTCAAGAAAATTGAATAAGGAGCAACGAAGCTTTCTCGGAATACGACTGTCAGTTTTACAGTGATGAATCATCAGATTACCGGATTTTATTAAGATCTACGAACCTACCCTGCTGTCAGCTGTTTCCAGGCTTCAAGTCTGCTAGAAATGGCAGTTATTCCATAGAGGAAAGAAAGAAGAAAAAACAAGTTGATAAAACCGATGCTAGACTAAAATGAGAACTACTCTTTTAAATGTACGCTTATCTTACCTTATCAAATGATTTGTGAAGGAACTAAGCAGAAGCTAAGAATAGGGGAAAATGAGTAAAATAAGAACACAAAAAATTGTCTTTTTTTTAAGGCATTACTTTTATGAAGAGTAATTAAAATAGTTTGTGTATGTGAAGTATTTAATTTAAATTTCATTTTCTTAGAAATCTGGCTCACAACTTTATATCTATTTTTGTTGGACTTTTAAATGGCACGTGGTTTAATGATTAGAGTCATAGGAAATGAATTCTACCCGAGTTCAAATCCGAGGCTGTTTGCATTTGACATATCACTAATCTCTCTCTCTCTCTCTCTCTCTCTCTCTCTCTATATATATATATATATATATATATATATATATATATATATATATCGGGTAATAACAGATTTGGGTAAAACCCAACAAAATGTGATTAAAAATTGATGAATAACAGTTATTCCTCAATTTTTAATCATAAACACACAAATATATATATATGTATATTTTTGGGAGAATATGTGCTTAATTGAAGTCGTACCTAATTTTGAAAGTTAATTAATTAATAATTAATTAATTAGGCGGGCATACCTATTTAAATGTAAGGCTAAACAAATCGAGAAAAAAATCAATCTCTGTATGTACATTTCGGCCTATTAGGCCTCATCAGCAGAGCTTGTGCGTGATTCGAAACCCGACTGTCAAGCTGACAGGCGAGTATCGTAACCTCTACACCAACCGGACTTTCTAGATTTTTCGTTTTGTTTAGAAGTAGGTTACTATTCCTCTTATAGTGACTTCTTGTACACGACAGTATTAGAAGTAAATATATATATAATATATATATATATATATATATATATATATCTTATCATAATGTTTTTTTCAGTCTGTAATCGAAAGTATATTAATACTTATGCCATAATTCACTTAGTTATTTACGTCACATTCTCCATGATTTTATTTTTATTTAAACCAAATTAACAAAATTGATTTACATAATTAATACTGTTTGCCATATCTACATTCTAATAACATGCAATTGTAATTATATATGCAATAAAATAGCGGTTTACAATCTTAACGGGAAGGCTGATATACATATTGATATTAAAAATTGGATTTTAATAAATGTGCTTAGCATTATTGATTTCTAATTGTTTGGTTTTATCTTAATGAATATGAGCAAAAGTCTTGTGGGTAAATCTTAATAGAAATCCATTAACAAGAAGAAATATCTGTAAATCTATTCTTTACTTCCTATTTTATCTTAATAGTTAAACTAGGAAAATTTAGCAATGAAAGTCGGGAGTGATAGATGAGTAATGTTCCATGTTAAATACTTGCAACCGGTTTAGTATATGTTATAAAAATACTGGGTTTTTGGAAACATGAATAGATGCTTTACAATAACCAGTATTTTTATTTTTCTACTTTTTATAACAAATATGCAAAGCATACACGAGACCCTTAAAAGTCATATATATATATATATATATTATATATATATATATATATTATATATATATATAGTGTGGTGTGTGTTCAATATAAATTTGACAGTTCAGATGGAAAAAGAAAAAGGGGCTTGGTAACTACAAATTTAATAGATTGTAAAGAAATTTAACGGAAACGGAAATTACACTACTGTCAACAAGTTTCACTCAAAATAACCGACATTAGCGTCGATCACAACCTCAATCCTGCTCCGGAACCTGGAGCAAGCTAATGGTACAGCTTCCATGGGAAGTGTCTCAAAACCTACCTTTATTCTATCGATTAGCTGGGCTTTTGTTACTGGCACGGCGATTGGTGTTTTCTCAACAGAGCCCATACATATAATCCATAAGGCAAGATCTAGGGAGTCGGAGGCCAAACATTGGGTCTGGTGTAGTCGTAAAAATTTGCCGACAATCATTTTTGACTTTTCCTGAGCTGTGGCAGGGGGCCGAATCCTGCTGCCATACATATGGCCTACCCTTGGCTACCCTTGTTATCCAGAGCTTGACTTCAGTGTTTTAGCAACTCCACCTAGGCATCTGAATTCAACCTATTACACTTTCTACAGATTTTCGAGGAATTCTGCTGTACGAATGCAATCAGATCATGTTATGTTTGCTTTCTTCTAGCTACAGCCTCGTAGTCTCCATTACAAATTCTCCAGTTCATGCCTGATTTTTTTTACAGTTTTCAGGAGCATTGGCAAGCAACATAAATCTCCTTATTTTGATGGCCGCGCAGTTCATTATGATACAAGTTATTTTCTTCCATTATTCAGGTGGGATCCATTCATCCATTCTATCCGTTATCACGTATATGAATGGAGAACGGTCCAAGCTTTTAAATGACGTGTAGTGTGTGTCAATACCTCCAATCCACAGAGAAAAATAACCAAATATAAAAATGTCTAATTTATCCCGAACATGCTGTATATATATATATATATATATATATATATATATATTGAGAGAGAGAGAGAGAGAGAGAGAGAGAGAGAGAGAGAGAGAGAGAGAGAGAGAAATATAAAAGAGAGAGAGAGAGAGAGAGAGAGATTGAGGAGAGTGTGTGTGTGAGAGAGAGAAAGGGGGAGCTCGATTTCCACCATGTATGACTGACACTTGGATGCTGACTTAACTACAAGACCGGTCTGGGGTCCTAGATAAAACATATGTTGTTACACCTAGCCCATTAGAAAAGATGTTGGACCCTATGAACACGTATTTACCATTAGTGTGTCGCTAATATTTGCTTGGAATGCTACAATAAATTTGATAGAGATCGCTCTGCGGTCAGCAATCGATCCTGAAGTAATTGGGTAGGTAGATTTTTCACTTTTTTAAAATATCAAATTGTCCATCTATGCGAAAGTTGTCTGTTAGTATACTGAATGCTGATAACAAAAATGAGATCTTGTACCGCTGTGGTATATTTTCACGGTACCAAAATGATATAAGTAACGTTGTCCTTTTTTCCGGGAACTAACGATATCCGTCAGGTGGCGGCGGCGTATATTTTATAGCGGGTCTCGTCCACGTGCCTCCAAATCCACAGTGCTAAAATGGTGTTGATAGAAATTATAACACGAGAAATATGTCGTCACAACTGCTAGCCTTTATTATTGTGCTCGTCTAGTGGGCTCGTACCAGAGAGGGAGGAAAGGCAGAGAGAAAGAGAGAGAGAAACTGTTAAACTACTGTGACCCCGTACTAGGGTCCAGAGACCCGTCCGTTCCCCTAGGCGCCCGAAAGCAAAAGAGACCGATACATTTCTTCGTTGTTCCACGTCACCACGTGACTTCAGGTCAACACCCGTCTTCCGGTTGCGGTCAACACCCGACTTCCGGTTGCCACTCAATTCTCAGTTCGGGGTCACGCTACGGTCAAATCATCGTTCATCCTGTTTTGGCTCATCAGTATTTTTTAAACCTTTATCATCTCTTATTTATTTATTTCTTCCTCCCCCTTCCATTAGTAGTCCTAGCTCACAAAAGTCAGGGTAATATACCCATCTTGCAACAATCTTTTCCTTGCACAATTTTTTGAGGAAATAGCATCAAGGATCGTTTGCTAAAATTCACAAAAAATCCTTGTTGCGGCAAAAACACCTTTTCAGAGGTGTTGGTGGTGACACATTTTCAATTTGAATTCTATTTATAATATTTAATTTAGTTTTAATAAAATAAAATACCATTTTCTGATTTAAATGTTGAAAACGGTATATTTTCCCATCAATTTCTAGGCCAAATGTTGAGGTAACAAGGATTTTTTTGTGAATTTTAGCAAACGATCTTTGATGCTATTTCCTCAAACAATCTAAGCTCTAATTTTTGGTATCAGTATTCAGTATACTAACTCACATTTCGCTTAGATGGACAATTTGATTTTTTTTAAATGAAACATCGACCTACCCTACGATGTAAATAACATTTTACTATCGGAATTTCGAATTATGTCGAATTTCACGACAGGTATAGAGAGAAGAGCTTCATCACCATTTAAAAAAATACGTCTTCTGTAAATCCTCATTTTAAGACTCCAGTAAGGAATGTTGTATACACTCTTCATTACTTCTTTACTTACTTCTTGCTTACTCTATTCTTCTGGCCGTCTTTGGAATCTTATAACATCTTGTCTTGGTCTGGAATCTTCTAAGGTCTGGACTTTCTTGGGGACTTCGGGCCTGGTCTTCTATTGGGGATTTCTCTTTATCAGAAGCCCTGTGTCATTGTTAGTTTTTAGATAATAAACACAAGACTTTGATTTACTTGATCTTATTTTATTTTTAAATCCCCAACCAGACAATCTGCGCAGATGAAAACGGCGGCGCGTAATACGCGACTTACAACCTACGAGCTCGGCTCCTACCTTCTAACTGACTGAAACTTACTTACTATCTAAACCGGAAGAGAGGGTCCTCTCTACCGGTTCTCACGGCTATCCCCGGAAGATAGGGTTAGGACTGAGGTTAAGCTTTGTCACTCATCTTTCAAGCCGTGGGCTGTAACTTATAACAGCCATTTTTATTTCTATACTATTGCACATAAATATTAGGTATCTAATAATTATGTAACAGGAACACCCATAATGTAATTTTGCCAATTTGAAATAGTAGATCAAAGAAATAGCGTAATTGGCATTGCAGAAGGAAATGGAATCAATGATAAGAGTTAAAATCCCGGACGATACTGTTCACTCTTCATAGCATATATTTGTGATCTGTGCGGTAAAATGAAGAGCTGATTGTAGGTGTGGCGCTCCACCTCAGACGTCATAAAAATTTCCCCGATCTAGCGCTATTGAAAAGGGAATAGGCTGCCTGGCTGATACTGACTTTAGGCCACTCCGACGACTTTACTTAAAAAACATATCAAACTTTGTAATGATTAAAATATCATACTGCTTTATATCCACAAATCTGACTAGTCTGTAAATAATTGAAGATAAATCGAGTTGTTTGTAAAGTGTAAGATAACGACTATAATTCTGTATTATATTACCACTGGCAAAACTAATGCAATTTGCCCGCTTACAGGATATTTACTTAGTTCTTATTTATTTATCAGTAAATAAACTAATAAGATATAAAACTTTTTCCTTTATTTAATAGCTGAACATTCTGGCTTCGTGTTTTTGTATTCCATTTGATTCTGCAGGTTTCTCAGAGTTCTGTCACAGACATTTGTTCCTCTATCGACTCAGTTGTGTTACATTCGTTTTGTTGTTCAGTTCCTATTGCAAAGGCATATTGCTTTCAGTTTTATATCCTGTTGCTTTCATATCAACATATCACGGTCTACCAGAGTATATATAAAGAGTATATTATAAAGATTTAATATGTCAAACAGATATTATTAGGTATTATTTATTACTATATTCAACAACAGGGGTCACCAAAATACGGCCCGCGGGTCGGATCCGACCCACAAAGACATTTTATCAGGGCTGCCGACGGTACTTGAAGAATTTGTTTGTTAAATCGTACAGAGCGCGAGACATTCTGATACCATTTAAATTTAAATATCATGTTAAGCTTACTAAATCCTCCTGGACTTGACTACGGAATCAACCCATTGCACGAAATTGACTCATAAACATTTGAAAGCAATTCTCTTGATTGGATGTAGCAATTCCAAACCAAACATTGACGATATCTTAAAAGGCAAACTTCAGTTTCACAATTATTTTCCATAATTGTTCACTCTTCTCTGCTATATTTTTTATCTGGTCTTAAGTAGTAACCCATTTGCCCATTTAGTTTTTTCCACTCTGCAATTCTGAGATTTTTTTCGACCACACTTTAAACTTCACCCAAGCATAACTCATCACACCTACATACTGCAGAAATCTCCGTCGACTGTACGAAACTGTGGTTATTTCAGAATCAAAGATCATAAAACAGGAGCCTAGATTTTTCCAATTAATACCAGACATCGCAAAAATCATAATTCCTGAAAACAACATTAAGACAGATAACGGAAAAAAATGTAATAATACAAGTCACTCGAAATCACAGAAACACCGAAACGAATAAATCTTATTATAATGGAGATTGTGTGTTTTTCTGTCTGTAACCGAAACTATATTACTGCTCAAGTCACAGTTCCCTTAGTTATTATTGTCCCTTTCTCAATGATTTTATTTTAATTTAAACCTCAATTATTAATAAAATTGTCTTACATTATTAATACTGTTAACCATATCTACATACAAACAACATGCAATTATATTTATATATACAACAAAATAGTGGTTTACAATGTGAACGAGAAGGCTAATTTGCATATTGATATTAAAAATTTGATTTTAATAAGTATGTGCTTAGTATTATTGATTTCTAATTGTTTGGTTTTATTTTAATAAATATAAGCAAAAGTCTCTTCAATGAATCTTAAATGAAATCCATTAACAAGAAGAAATAACTGTCATTTTATCCTTTATTTCCTCTTTTAACTAAATACTTAAATTAGAAAAAATGGCAATGAAAGACGAGAGTGATGGAAGAGTAAGTTTCAGTTGTTCTATTTATCGATTATACCTGCCCTCTGTTTCAAATCTTTTTTATCTGCATTCTTATTTAGTTTCCTTAGCCTTTCTAATTTGATATAATATTTTATTACATTAAAACTTAAATACTTGCACCCGGAAGGTGCATATATTTGCTAGTATACATAAAGAAAGAGAATTACTGAAATAACATACGCTCTTCCCACACAGATGAAATAAACAAACTGTCTACATTAAACAGTCACACGACTATCACTTGAACTAATCACTTACTGCCTCATTTAACCTAAACCCTTTGTTCCTTCAATCCCCCACCCGATTGTAGCAACCCCTTTAGCTCCTTTTTCTCTCTCACGGCTTTGACCCCACCTTTTACCTTTTCGTCGTCTATATATCATTCTGTTTTAAAAGAATAACATTTCATTCTGATGAAACCCCTAATGCCAACAGAGGCAAAATATTAATTCAATCTAATGGTCTGTGTTCGTTATTCACTTCTTCTATAACTTTTCCCTATTTTCACTGACCAGATGTACTCGCCACTTCTATACATTTTCTCTGTCCGGATTATAGTGGCGTGTCAATCATGAAGAAAACTTTTGTAACATTTGAGACTGAAATGCAATACATCAATATATATATTATTATATATATATATATATATATATATATATATATATATATAGAGAAGAGAGAGAGAGAGAGAGAGAGAGAGGGAGAGATAGACATAGATCTTTAAATATTTTATCTGTTACAATATATCTTCATAGCTTCTTAATATCTCGTCTCTCTCTCTCTCTCTCTCTCTCTCTCTCTCTCACTCACTCACTCACTCACTCTATCTATGTATCTCTTACGGTATATATATATATATATATATATATATATATATATATATATATATAATATGCGTGCGTAAATGAGAGAATATTTGTGTGTCTGTATGTGTGTTTATATATGTCAGTGTGTGTATATATATGTATATTTTAGTTTTAAAATGGGGGCTTATTGTTGGTATCAGACGGACAGTGAATGAATCTATCCCCTTTCCGTTAGTGCTAGACCATGGACATTCTTTTCCCTGATATGAAGCACCAAACCTACCATCAGCATCCCACTTTACTACACAGATCAGATCACCCAATCTGCCCTACTCATGTGCTGAGTTAGTGGGGATCGGTATCGACTGAGCTAAAGTTTGTGTGATTTTATCCCTTATAAAGCTACAGGAAACTTTTTTTTATAGATCAGAATTTCTACCTCGAACCTTATTACAGTTAGACCCCGCTGTACGTCATTTCGACCAACCTCAATTCCGCCTTTACGACTCATTGTAATAAAATGAGATGGAAAAACCAAAAATTGTAGATAAGAGTGGAAAGTTACAATAATTTTTTGGAATGACGTATGAAAGGCTACCCGTCGTTTTCTGATTGGTCAGCTCAAGGTTACCTGTCGATTTCTGATTGGTCTGCACAAGGTGAGGAAGCAAGTGGGAGAAAGAGAGATTAATAAGTTTTCAGTCTAGACTGAACGGTTGAAGGAAACAGACGCAAGAGGGGTGTCTGTTCTGCAAGGTATTTTTACTAGAGGATAAAATAAATGAGCACATGAGAAGAAAAAAACAAAAAAGACAAAAACGTATTGTGTTTGTTACTAAAAACTATGTACGGCACACAACAATATATCCTCAAAAGATGCCCAAGTTGTTCCAGACGCAAAAATGCTATCCAGCCCAACAACAGATCCACCAACAGACACAGACAGATCCAACCATATCCAGCCAAGAGAATAGTTGAACTGTTAGAAGATAACTATAGAATTATTACTATTACACCTTCACATTGACCCCACTATGCCACACCAGTTCGAGATTAAATTTCAGTTCAGCGAACGTCACTAGAGCCGACATTACTTCACCCAGAAAAATCACTTACGCTAAACTTAAAACATAATAAGACTTATATAGAAGTAGTTTTATGATATGAATTTGAATAATCTCCTCCGATTTCTTATTTCTGACTACACATGTTTGGCCTCACACCAAGGGGTTCTCCATTATATTAGTTCCGATTTTCTAATAAAATATTCTAAAATAATTCGTAACATTTTTTATCCCCGGGGATCATTTCAAGAACACGTTGATTGAAAAAGTGAACAGTAGGAGACTTGAAATCATAATATCATAAAGGTACCCCCATAAAAGTGGGTTCATACGCTATTTACAACTACTATCTATTTATCAACTCTCTTTATTTTGACTCTTTATTCATCGCTGTATAATTATATATATATATATATATATATATGTGTGTTGTGGTGTGTGTATATTATATCTATATATATAATATATATATATATATATATGGAGCGCGTGGAAAATGTATATACATATATATGGAGAGTCGGTAGAGAGGAGTGGACTCGTCGTTCGTGTTGGCATTTCACATAAGCACTAATACCCTTTGGGAAAGTATGACACTTTTAGGGGGTCCTTTATGATATTATGTTTTCAAGTCTACTGTTCCTTTTCAATCAACGTGTTTGAAATGTCCCGGGGGATAAAAAATGTTGCGAATGTATTTTAGAATATTTTATTAGAAAATATCGGAAACTAATATATGGAGAACCCCTTGGTGTGAGGCCAAACATGTGTAGTCAGAAATAAGAAATCGAAAATTCAAATTCATATCTAAAACTACTTCTATATAAGTCTTATTATGTTTAAGTTTTAGCGTAAGTGATTTTTCTGGTGAAGTATGTCGGCTCTAGTGTACGTTCGCTGACTGGAAATTTTATCTCGACATGGTGTGGCATAGTGGGTCATGTGAAGGTTGTAATAGTAATAATTCTATAGTTATCTTCTAAACAGTTAATATTGCTCTTGGCTTGGATAGGTTGGATCTGTCTGTGTCTGTTGTTGGATCTGTTGTTGGCTGGAGAGCATTTTTGCGTCTGGAACACTTGGGCCTCTTTGAGGATATATTGTTGTGTGCCGTAGCATAGTTTTTAGTAACAAACACAATAGTTTTGTCTTTTTTTGTTTTTTTTCTCTTCTCATGTTGCTGCATTTAATTTTATCCTCTAGTAAAATACCTTGCAGAACAGACCCCTCCTTGCCGTCTGTTCCTTCACCGTTCAGTCTAGACTGAAAAACTTATTATCTCTCTTTCTCCACTTGCTTCCTCACCTTGTGCAGACAAATCAGAAATCGACAGGTAACTTGAGCTGACAATCGAAAACGACGGTCAGCCTTTCAAATACGTCATTCCAAAAATTATTGTAACTTTCCACTCTTATCTACAATTTTTGGTTTTTCCATCTCATTTTATTACAATGAGCGTAAAGGCGGATTGAGGTTGGTCGAAATGACGTACAGCGGGGTCTAACTGTATAAGGTTCGCAGGTAGAAATTCTGATCTATAAAAAAAGTTTCCCCTGTAGCTTTATAAGGGATAAAATCACAACTTTAGCTCAGTCGATACCGATCCCACTAACTCAGCACATGAGTAGGGCAAGATTGGGTGATCTGATCTGTGTAGGTGGGATGCTGATGCGTGGTTTGGTGCTTTCATATCAGGGAAAAGAATGCCATGGTCTAGCACACGGAAAGGGGATTAGATTCATTCACTGTTCGTCTGATACCAACACTAAGCCCCATTTTAAAATATACACACACTGACATATATAAACACACATACAGACCACAAATATTCTCTCATTTACGCACGTGCATATATATATATATATATATATATATATATATATACATATATATATATCACGTAGAGATACATAGATAAGTTGAGTGAGTCGTGAGTGAGAGAGAGAAGAGAGAGAGAGAGAGAGAGAGAAGAGAATATTAAGAAGCTATGAAGATATATTGTAACAGATAAAATAATTTAGTCTATGTCTACTCTCCTCTCTTTCTCTCTCTCTCTCGTCTCTCTTCATATATATACTATATTATATATAATATATTATATATATATATATATATATATATGATGTATTGGCATTTCAGTCTCAAATGTTACAAGTTTTCTTCATGATTGACACGCCACTATAATCCGGCAGAGAATGTATTACGAAAGTGGAGAGTACATCTGGTCAGTGGAAAAATAGGGAAAGTTATAGAGAAGTGAATAACGAACACAGACCATTATTGATTAATATTTTGGCCTTGTTGGCATTAGGGGGTTTTCATCAGAATGAAATGGTTTTTTTTTTTTAAATTCCTTTTTAAAAACAGAAATGGAAAAATAAAAATTAATAAGAACGGAAAAACGAAAGGTAAAAGGTGGGGTCAAAGCCTGTGAGAGAGAAAAAGGAGCTAAAAGGGGTTGCTACAATCGGGTGGGGGATTGAAGGATACAAAGGGTTTTAGGTTAAATGAGGCAGTAAGTGATTAGTTCAAGTGATAGGTCGTGTGACTGTTTAATGTAGAACAGTTTGTTTATTTCATCTGTTGTGGGAAAGAGCGTATGTATTCAGTATCTCTTTTTTATGTATACTAGCAATATACTGCACCTTCCGGGTGCAAGTATTTAAGTTTTAATGTAATAAAATATTATATCAAATTAAAGAAAGGCTAAGGAAACTAAATAAGAATGCCAGATAAAAAGATTTGAACAGAGGGCAGGTTATAATCGATAAATAGAAACTGAAACTTACTCTTCCAATCACTCTCGTCTTTTCAATTGTCCATTTTTTCTAATTAAGTATTTAGGTTAAAAGGGAAATAAGGGATATGGACAGTTATTTTCTTGTTAATGGATTTCATTTAGATTCATTGAAAGAGACCTTTTTGCTATATTTATTAAATAAAACCAAACAATTAGAATATAATACTAAGCACATACCTTTCAATCAAATTTTAATATCAATATGCAAATTAGCCTTCTCGTTCACATTGTAACCACTATTTTGTTGTATATATAAATATAATTGCATGTTGTTTGTATGTAGATAGGTACAGTATTAATAATGTAAGACAATTTTATTAATATTGAAGGTTTAATTAAAATACAAATCATTGAGAAAGGGACAATAATAACTAAGGGAACTGTGACTTGAGGGCAGTAATATAGTTTCGGTTACAGACAGAAAAACACACAATCTCCCATTATAATAAGATTTATTCGTTCGGTGTTTCTGTGATTTCGAGTGACTTGATTATTAACATTTTTTTCCGTTATTCTGTCTTAATGTTGTTTTCAGAATTTGATTTTTGCGATGTCTGAGTATTAATTGGAAAAATCTAGGCTCCTGTTTTATGAATCTTTGATTCTGAAATAACACAGTTTCGTACAGGTCGACGGAGATTTCTGCAGTATGGTAGGTGTTGATTGAGTATGTTGGGTGAAGTTAAAGTGTGGTCGAAAAACATCTCAGAATTGCTAGAGTGGAAAAACTAAATGGGCAAATGGGTTACTACTTAGACCGATAAAAAATATAGCAGAGAAGAGTGAAAATTATGGAAATAATTGTGAAACTGAAGTTTCCTTTAAGATATCGTCAATGTTTGGTTTGGAATTGCTACATCAATCAAGAGAATTGCTTCAATGTTTATGAGTCAATTTCGTGGCAATGGGTTGATTCGTAGTCAAGTCCAGAGGATTAGTAAGCTTAACATGATATTAAATTTTAAATGGTAATCAGAATGTCTCGCGCTCTGTAACGATTTACAAACAAATTCTTCAAAGTACCGTCGGCAGCCTGATAAATGTCTTTGTTGGGTCGGATTCGACCCGCGGGCCGTATTTTGGTGACGCCTGTTGTTTGAATAGTAATAAATAATACCTAATAATATCTGTTTGACATTTAAATCTTTATAATATACTCTTTAATATATTACTCTGGTAGACGTGATCAGTTTGATTGAAAGCAACAGCGATATAAATGAAAGCAATATGCCTTTGCAATAGAACTGAACAAAAAACTGAAAGTAAACAACTGAGTCCGATAAAGAGGAACAAATGTCTGTGACAGACTCTGAAAACATGCAGAATCAAATGGAATACAACACGAAGCCAGAATGTTTCAGCTATTAAATAAAGGAAAAAGTTTATATCTTATTAGTTTTATTCTGATAAATAAATAAGAACTAAGTAAATATCTGTAAGCGGGCAAATTGCATTAGTTTTGCCAAGTGGTAATATAATACAGAATTATAGTCGTTATCTTCACTTTACAAAACAACTCGATTTATCTCAATTATTTACAGACTGTAGAATTTGTGATATAAAGCAGTAATGATATTTTAATCATTACAAAGTTTGATATGTTTTTTAAGTAAAGTCGTCGGAAGTGGCCTAAAGTCAGTATCAGCCAGGCAGCCTAATTCCCTTTTCAAATAGCGCTAGATCGGGGGAAATTTTATGACGTCTGAGGTGGAGCGCCACACCTACAATCAGCTTCTCATTTTACCCGCACAGATCACAAATATATGCTATGAAGAGTGAACAGTATCGTCCGGATTTTAACTCTTATCATTGATTCCATTCCTTCTGCAATGGCAATTACGCTATTCTTTGATCTACTATTTCAAATTGGCAAATTCATTATGGGTGTTCCTGTTACATAATTATTAGATTACCTAATAATTTATGTGCAATAGTTAGAATAAAAATGGCTGTTATAAGTTAGGCAGCCCACGCTTGAAAGATGAGTGACAAAGCTTAACCTCAGTCCTAACCTAATTTCCCGGGAACGCCGTGAGAACCGGTAGAGAGGACCCTCTTCTCCCGGTTTGATAGTAAGTAGTTTCAGTCAGTTAGAAGGTAGGAGCCGAGCTCGTAGGTTGTAAGTCGCGTATTACGCGCCGACGGTTTTTCATCTCGCAGATTGTCTGGTTGGGGATTTAAAAATAAAATAAGATCAAGTAAATCAAAGTCTTGTGTTTATTATCTAAAACTAACAATGACACAGGGCTTCTGATAAAGAGAAATCCCCAATAGAAACCAGGCCCATTATTCCCAAGAAATCCAGACCTTAGAAGATTTCCAGACCAAGACAAGATGTATAAGATTCCAAAGAACGGCAGAAGAATAGAGTAAGCAAGAAGTAAGTTAAAGAAGGTAATGAAGAGTGTATACAACATTCCTTTACGGAGTCTTAAAATGAGGATTTACAGAAGAACGTATTTTTTAAATGTGATGAAGCTCTTCTCTCTTATACCTGTCTGAAATTCGACATAATTCCGAAATTCCGAATAGAAAAATGTTATTTAACATCGTAGGGTAGGTCGATGTTTCTTTAAAAAATCAATTGTCCATCTAAGCGAAATGTGAGTAGTATAACTGAATACTGATACTAAAAATTAGAGCTTAGATTGTTTGAGGAAATAGCATCAAAGATCGTTTGCTAAATTCACAAAAAATCCTTTTGTTACCTCAACATTTGGCCTAGAAATTGATGGGAAAAATATGACGTTTCAAATTTAAATCAGAAAAATGGTATTTTATTTATTAAAACTTAAATTAAATATTATAATAGATTCAAATTGAAAATGTGTCACCACCAACACCTCTGAAAAGGTGTTTTTGCCGCACAAGGTTTTTGTGAATTTTAGCAACGATCCTTGAATGCTATTTCCTCAAACAAATTGTGCAAGGAAAAAATTGTTGCAAGATGGGTATATTACCCTGACTTTGTGAGCTAGGACTACTAATGGATAGGGGAGGAAGAAATAAATAAATAAGAGATGATAAGGTTTAAAAAATACTGATGAGCCAAACAGGATGAACGATGATTTGTACCGTAGCGTACCCCGAACTGGAATTGAGTGGCAACCGAAGTCGGGTGTTGACCGCAACCGGAGACGGGTTTGACCTGACGTCACGTGGTGACGTGGAACAACGAAGAAATGTATGGTCTCTTTTTGCTTTCGGCGCTAGGGGAACGGACGGGTTTCTGGACCCTAGTACGGGGTCACGGTAGTTTTACAGTTTCTCTCTCTCTTTCTCCTCTGCTTTCCTCCTCTCTGTACGAGCCCACTAGACGAGCACAATAATAGGCTAGCAGTTGGGACGACTATTTCTCGTGTTATAATTTCTATCACACCATTTTTAAGCACTGTGGATTTGAGGCAGCGTGGACGAGACCCGCGATAATATAGCCGCCGCCACCTGAACGGATATCGTTAGTTCCCGAAAAGGACAACGTACTTATATCATTTTGGTACCGTGAAATAATCACAGCGTACAAGATTCATTTTTGTTATGCAGCATTCAGTATACTAACAGACAACTTTGCGCATAAGATGGACAATTTGATATTTTAAAAAAGTGAAAAATCTACTACCCAATACTTCAGGATCGATTGCTGCCGCAGACGATCTCTATCAAATTTATTGTAGCATTCCAAGCAAATATTAGCGACACACTAATGGTAAATGACGTGTTCATAGGGTCAACATCTTTTTCTAAATTTGGGCCTAGGTGTACAACATATGTTTTTATCTAGGACCCCAGGCGGTCTTGTAGTTAAGTCAGCATCCAAGTGGTCATCATACATGGTGGAAATCGAGCTCACCCCTTTCCTCTCTCACACACAACACTCTCTCTCCCTCAATCTCTCTCTCTCCTCTCTCTCTCTTTTATATTTCTCTCTCTCCCTCTCCTCTGCCTCTCTCCTCTCTCTCTCTCTGCTCTCTCTCTTCTCTCATATATATATATATATATATATATTATATACTATACAGCATGTTCGGGATAAAATTAGACATTTTTATATTTGGTTATTTTTTCTCTGTGGATTGGAGGTATTGACACACACTACAGTCATTTAAAAGCTTGTGACCGTTCTCCATTCAATACGTGATAACGATGAATGGATGAATGGATCACCTGAAATGGAGAAAATAACTTGTATCATAATGATCTGCGCCGGCAATCAAAATAAGGAGATTATGGTGGCTGCCCAATGCTCCTGAAAACTGGTAAAAAAAATCAGGCATGAACTGGAGATTGTAATGGAGACTACGAGGCTGTAGCTAGAGAAAGCAACATAACAGATGACTGATTGCTTCGTAGCAGCAGAATTCCCTCGAAAATCTGTAGAAAGTGTAATAGGGTTGTTCAGATGCTAGGTGGAGTTGCTAAAAACACTGAAGTCAAGCTCTGGATACAGGGTAGCCAAGGGTAGCACATATTGTTATGGCCAGGATTCGCCCCTGCCACAGCTCAGAAAGTCAAAATGATTGTCGGCAAATTTTTACGACTACACCCAGACCCAATGTTTGGCCTCCGACTCCCTAGATCTTGGCCTTATGGATTATCATGTAATGGGGCTCTGTTGAGAAAAGACCCAATCGCCGTGCCAGTACTACAAAGCCCCTAATCGATAGAATAAAGGTAGGTTTTGAAGACACTTCCCATGGAGCTGTACCATTAGCTTTGCTCCAGGTTCCGGAGGCAAGGATTGGTTGTGATCGACGCTAATGTCGTTATTTGAGTGAAACTTGTTGACAGTTGTGAATTTCCGTTTCGTTAAATTTCTTTACAATCTATTAATTTAGTAGTTTACCAAGGCCCTTTTTCTTTTTCCATCTGAAACTGGTCAAATTTATAATTGAAGCACACCACAAACTATAATATATTATATATATATATATATATATAATATATATATATATATAATATATAGTATGACTTTTAAGGGTCTGCGTGTTGCTTTGATATTTGTTATAAAAGTAGAAAAATAAAAATACTGGGTTATTGTAAAGCCATCTATTCATGTTTCAAAACCCGTATTTTTATTAACATATACTAAACCGGTTGCAGTTTTAACATGGAACATTTACTCATCTATCAATCACCTTTATTGCTAAATTTTCCCTGTTAACTAATTAAGATAAATAGGAAGTAGAAGAATAGTTTACAGATATTTCTTCTTGTTTAATGGATTTCTATAAAGATTTACCCACAGACTTTTGCTCATATTCATTAAGATAAAAACAAACAATTAGAAATCATAATGCAAGCACATTTATGTAAAATCCAATTTAATATCAATATGTATATCACGCATTTTTTTTTTTTTTTTC
>CM042141.1:142558379-142583379 GCA_023376005.1 Doryteuthis pealeii
GAGAGAGTGATCCTCTATGAATATTTTATGCGAGTAACCTTTAATGATATTATGGTTTATATTATATACTATATGTATGTTCATATATATACACACAACACAGTAATAATAATACATACATATATATATATATCTTATATGCATAATATACTACATACATATATTATACTTATATGTACATTATATATAGTACACAGCACATTTACAAATATATTATATATATAAACACATTTTATACATATATATAGTATAAGATTTTCGTTACGAAAAACCTTATTCAAATGAACATTCGTGTGATCAGCTGCAATTAATCAGTAACTCGATAATTCAGTGGATTTAATCCCTGAATATTTCTAACGATGAAACTCGAGTAGGTTTTATGGTATCCATTTGTATTGAGCCTTTGTATTTTGTTTTTATTCATGGACTTCAACCCCTGATACTGTGCACCTCCAACGATTGTGCCCATATCTTCAGAGAGTTTATTATAGAGTTGAAAATGTTCCATCTGTGGTTTTTAAAGTCAACTTGGTTCTAAATGAACGTTGTAGCTTGATGGAGATTGAAAAATTTGGAAGAGATCGTAAGCTTCCGTAGATTTTCAAATTCTATAGAGATGTGTAATTCCGTTAAAACGCCGTGAGTTGTTAAATTGCGGCGACGTTTGAAATCATTTAAGATATTTTTTTTCTTTTAAATTATTTTCTTTAATTTTTTTTTTATAAAGGAATTTTTTTTTTCCTTTTTTAATACATAATAAACAACACTTCCCGCTCAGGGCATATTGGATATGAAATTTTTTGTTTGTTTTTATTAGTTAGATAGAAGGCATAATTTATTAAATTGTAATACGATATATATTTTTTCTTTTTTTTGAAGGCAATAATGCAGATTCATGTTGAAAAAGATATTTATTCCTGTGATCTTAATTTTCGGATAAAATACCATCTTCAGAGAGTTTATATTAGAGTTGACAAATGTTCCATCTGTGTTTTTTAAAGTCAACTTAGTTCTAATGACGTTGAGCTTGATGGAGATTTGAAATTTGGAAATCACCTCATGTGATTGTTAGCCTAGGTTTTTTGTTGTAGTAGCTTGCTTTCATCCTGCTGATGTGAACAGTCGCCAACCGCAGCTTGCCTGGCCAGCTTGATAAGTGAACAGGCATTTGTTTAGGTCACATTTTCTAGCACCTCCCCAGATGTCTGGGTGATCAGTGCTATCAGAAAAGGGCTGCTCAGTCACTCCCGACCTTGCCGAAGCACTTTGTTGTTTGATCAACAATGCAGTGACGTTAAATGGGTCACAAGCTGCGCCACGTGTAGATTCACAGCTGTATGCTTCCAGCCAATCAAGCCTGCACACGTCACCATTCCTCCATCACCGTGGGACTTTTAGAAATATTTTCTCATCACTGTGGGACTTGTAGAAATATCTGCACATGTTTACATGTTGTGCGACACGCACCGTGTGCTCTTCTTTCCCAGAGTCTAGTATCGGTGACAAACCTTGGTAAGATAACTGAAAGGCTCTGGGGAACGCAGGTGTAACTTCAGAGTTTCTATCTCCGATATGACAAGAACTGCGGGTCCATCCCTAAAAAAAGGAGGGATACTATGACATTTAAGTTTTAACTTAGTATAAGTCTCCTTGCCCCCTCCCATTTTAGCACAAAGAAAGCTACCCATCAGTCAAGGGTTTTTTAGAGAAGGTGGAGATTCTATCGTGTGGGTGGTTGAGGGGTGGTGGGGGTTAAAATATGACGCTTATTTCACTTTTAAAAAGTTAAACAAAAATACAGAAATACAGTTTAAAATTGTATTGAAATTGTAAAAATTAATAAATTTCGAATATTCACCTTTTTTTCATAGATAAGTTATTAAAGTAATGCATATTCGCTACTTCCAAGTTAAGATTTAGTACAAGAATACCAAAATAGCTTGCTTGCACCGAGGCTAGTAGTTTAGAGACATAATTAAAAGGCATGGTAACATTCTATCGTGTGGAAGGTCGGGGGTGGTAGGGCCTAAAATATGACGCTTGTTTCACAGAAAAAAAGCTAAACAAAAATACAGAAATGCAGTTTGAATATTTAACTGAAATAGTAAGAATTAATAAATTACGAATATTCACCTTATTTCTCATATATAAGTTATTAAAATTAATGCATATTCACTTCTATTTACATATATACATACATATTTACACATGTATATATATATATATGTATGATAGACTCTCCCGTCGATCGACGTATCAGTGTTCATACAATGAACATCCACACAGTGATTTGTTTATAGTGGTGAAGGCTTTCATCCACACTTTTTGGCACAGTCGATAGGAAAGAATTGGTGCATCAAGGGTTGCCACAAACCCAATCAACGACCGACCTCAGGAATTTTGAATTCAGTGTTATCCTTCTCCTAGACTGGTTACCTACCCAAGGCTGAAGGGCCCAGTCTGCCCTACTATTTAACCCATGACTGGAGGGAGAATATATGGATTCATACCTTTCCCAAGGGTATTAGTGCTATGTGAAATGCCAACTCGAAACGACGAGTCATTTTCTACGACTCTCCATATATATGTATTATACATTTCCCACGCGCCTTCCATATATATATATATATATATATATATATATATATATATATATTAATATACACACACACACACACACACATATATTATATATATATAATATATATAATATCTATTACAGCGATGAATAAAGAGTCAAAGATAAAGAGAGTGATAAATAGATTAGGTAAGTTGTACATAGCGTATGACCATTTTATGGGGCGTTCCTTTATGTATTATGATTCAAGTCTCCTATCTGTTCACTTTTTCAAATCAACGTGTTTCTTGAAATGATCGCAGGGGATAAAAAATGTTACGAATTATTTTAGAATATTATTAGAAAATCGAATAATATAATGGAGAACCCCTTGTGTGAGGCCAAAAATGTGTAAGTAGAAATAAGAATCCGAGAGATTATTCAAATTCATATCATAAAACTACTTCTATATAAGTCTTATTATGTTTTAAGTTTAGCGTAAGTGATTTTTCTGGGTGAAGTAATGTCGCTTCTAGTGACGTTTCGCTGAACTGAAATTTAATCTCGAACTGATGTCGCAAGTGGGTTCAATGTGAAGGTGTAACAGTTTAATTAATATAGTTATCTTTTTACCAGTTCAACTATTCTCTTGGCCTGGATAATGGTTGGATGCTGTCTGGTGTCTGTTGGTGATCGTTGTTGGGCTGGGATGGCATTTTGCGTCTGGAACAACTTGGGAAATCTCTTGATGGATATATTGTCGTGTTGGCGTACATAGTTTTTTTTAGTTAACAAACACAAATAGTTTTTTTGTCTTTTTTTTTTTTGCTTTTTTTCTTCTTATGGTCTCATTTATTTTATCCTCTAGAAATAACCTTTGAAGAACAGACACTTCCTCTTGGCGTTGTTTCCTTCAACCGTTCAGTTAGACTGAAAACTCATTGATTTCTCTCTTTCTCTCCACTTGCTTCCTCGTCTTGTGCAGCCAAATCATGAAATCGACAAGTAACCTTGATCTGACAATCAGAAAACGATGAGTAGTCTTTCATACGTCATATTCAAAAATTTCTAGTAAATTTCCACTCTTATCTGCAATTTTTGGGTTTTTCTATCTCATTTTTATTACAATGAGTCGTAAAGGCGGAATTGACTTGGCTGAAATGACGTTTACAGCGGGGTTAATTGTAATCAGTTCGAGGTAGAAATTCTGATCTATAAAAAAAATTTTCCTGTAGCTTTATCAGGGATAAAATCACACCCAAACTTTAGCTTCAGTCGATACCGATCCCCACTAACTCAGCACATGAGTAGGGCAGATTGGGTGATCTGATCTGTGTATAACGTGGGAAGCTTGCGATGTAGGTTTGGTGCTTCATATCAGGGAAAGAATGTCCATGGTCCTAGCACTAACGAAAGGGGAAAGATTCATTCACTGTCCGTCTGAATACCACTATAAGCCCCTATTTTAAAACTAAAAATATACATATACATCCACACACTGACATATATAAACACACATACAGACCACAAATATTCTCTCATTCACGCACGTGCATATATATATATATATATAATATATATAAGTATATATATATATATATAATATATATATATATATATATAATGTATTGGCATTTCAGTCTCAAATGTTACAAGTTTTCTTCATGATTGACAAGCCACTCATAATCCCGGACAGAGAAATGTATTAGAGTGGCGAGTACATCTGGTCAGTGAAATAGGGAAAAGTTATAGAAGTGAATAACGAACACAGACCATTAGATTCAATTAATATTTTGCCTCTGTTGGCATTAAGGGTTTCATCAGAATAAAGTTTACTCTTTTAAAACAGAATGATATATAGAAGACGAAAAGGTAAAAGGTGGGGTCAAAGCAGTGAGAGAGAAGGGGGAGGTTAGAAGGGTTGCTAAACCGGGTGGGGGATTGAAGGATAAAGGGTTTAGGTTAAATGAGCAGTAAATGATTAGTTCAAGTGATAATCGTGTGACTGTTTATGTAGACAGTTTTGTTATTTAATCTGTGTGGGAAGAGCGTATGTTATTTCAAGTGATTCTCTTTATCTATGTATACTAGCAAATATATTGCACCTCCGGGTGCAAGTATTTAAAGTTTAATGTCATAAAATTTATATCAAATAGAAAGGCTAAGGAAACTAAATAAGAATGCAGATAAAAGATTTGAAACAGAAGGGAGGTAATAACGATAAATAGAACAACTGAACTTACTCTTTCCATCACTCTCGTCTTTCATTGTTATTTTTTCTAATTTAAGTATTTAGTTAAAAGAGGAATTAAAGGATAAAATGACAGTTATTTTCTTCTTGTTAATAGATTTCATTTAAGATTCATTGAAGAGATTTTTGCTTATATTTATTAAATAAAACCAAACAATTAGAAATTCATAATAACTAAGCACATATTTATTAAAATCAAATTTTTAATATCAATATGCAAATTAGCCTTCTCGTTCACAATTGTAACACCACTATTTGTTTTGTATATATAAATATAATTGCATGTTGTTTGTATGTAGATATGGTTAACAGTATTAATAATGTAAAACAATTTTATTAATAATGAGGTTTAAATTAAAATAAAAATCCATTGAGAAAGGGACAATAATAATAAGGGAACTGTGAACTTGAGCAGTAATATAGTTTCGGTTTACAGACAGAAACACACACATCTCCATTATAATAAGATTTATTCGTTTCCGAGTTTCTGTGATTTCGAGTGATTGTATATCACATTTCTTTCCGTTATCTGTCTTAATGTTTGTTTTTCGGGAATTATGATTTTTTGCGATGTCTGGTATTAATTGGAAAAATCTAGGTCCCTGTTTTATGGTCTTTGATTCTGAAATAACCACAGTTTCGTACAGACGACGGAGATTTCTGCAGTGTGCAGGTGTGATGAGTGATGCTTGGGTGAAGTTTAAAGTGTGGTCGAAAAAAATCTCAGAATTGCAGAGTGGAAAAAACTAAATGGGCAAAGGGGTTACTACTTAAGACCAGATAAAAAAATATAGCAGAGAAGAGTGAACAATTATGGAAAATAATTGTGAAACTGAAGTTTGCCTTTTAAGATATCGTCAATGTTTGGTTTGGAATTGCTACATCCAATCAAGAGAATTGCTTTCAAATGTTTATTTGAGTCAATTTCGTGCAATGGGTTGTGTTACGTTGTAATATTCACGGCAGTAAAACGATACATGTACCGTAGTCCTTTTTTCTTTCTTGGTACTAAAACTCCAAAAGTCACCGTGCTGAAATGGTGCCGATAAAAAATCATAACACGAGAAACATGTCGTCACAAACTGCCAGCCTTTATTAACGTGCTCGTATAGTGGGCTCCTACCAGAGAGGAGGAAAGGCAGAGAGAAAGAGAGAGAGAGAACACTACTAGATTTACTGGGCTCTCATGAGGTCCGTACCTACACCGCGCCGGCAAAAGAGGACGAACCCTTTTCTTTTTCCCCCACGTCACCACGTGACTTTCGTTCAACACCCGACTTCCGCTTGCGGTCAATCTCCGTTCGGGGTACGCTACGGTCAAACCATCCGCTCTCCTCTTTTGGGTCATCACTAATTTTTAAGCCTTTGTTATTTATTCCTCCTCCTTCCATTAGTAGTCCTAGCTCACAAAAGTCAGGAATATACCCATCTTGCAACAGTTGATTCCGTAGTCAAGTCCAGGAGGATTTAGTAAGCTTAACATGATATTTAAATTTAAATGGTATCAGAATGTCTCGCGCTCCGTACGTTTTAGCAAACAAATTCTTCAAGTACCGTCGGCAGCCCTGATAAAATGTCTTTGTGGGTCGGATCCGACCCGCGGGCCGTATTTTGGTGACCCCTGTTGTTGAATATAGTAATAAATAATACCTAATAATATCCGTTTGACATATCAACTTTTTATATACTCTTTATATATACTCTGGTAGACCGTGATATGTTGATATGAAAGCAACAGGATATAAAACTGAAAGCAATATGCCTTTGCAATAGGAACGGAACAACAAAAAATGTAACACAAATGAGTCGATAGAGGAACAAATGTCTGTGACAGAACTCTGAGAAACCTGCAGAATCAAATGGAATACAAAAACATGAGCCAGAATGTTCACTATTAAATAAAGAAAAGTTTACATCTTATTAGTTTATTTAACTGATAAATAAATAAGAACTAAGTAAATATCCTGTAAGCGGGCAAATTGCATTAGTTTGCCAGTGGTATTAAGACAGAATTATAGTCCGTTATCTTACCTTACAAACAACTCGATTTATCTCAATTATTTACAGACTAGTCAGATTTTGTGGATATAAAAGGCAGTTATGATATTTTAATCATTACAAAGTTTGATATGTTTTTTAAGTAAAGTCGTCGACGTGGCCTAAAGTCAGTATCAGCCAGGCAGTGAGGGAGCCTATTCCCTTTTCAATAGTGCTAGATCGGGGAAATTGTTATGACGTCTGAGGTGGAGCGCCACACCTACAACCAGCTCTTCATTTTACCGCACAGATCACAAATATATGCTATGAAGAGTGAACAGTATCGTCCGGGATTTAAACTCTTATCATTGATTCCATTTCCTTCTGCAATGCCAATTACGCTATGTCTTTGATCAACTATTTCAAATTGGCAAAATTACATTATGGGTGTTCCTGTTACATAATTATTAGATACCTAATATTTATGTGCAATAGTGTAGAAATAAAAATGGCTGTTATAAGTTACAGCCCACAGCCTTGAAAGATGAGTGACAAAGCTTGACCTCAGTCCTAACCCTATCTTCCGGGGATAGCCGTGAGAACCGGTAGAGAGGACCCTCTCTTCCGGTTTAGATAGTAAGTAAGTTTCAGTCAGTTAGAAGGTAGGAGCCGAGCTCGTAGGTTGTAAGTTGCGTATTACGCGCCGCCGTTCTCATCTGCGCAGATTGTCTGGTTGGGGATTTAAAAATAAAATAAGATCAAGTAAATCGAAGTCTTGTGTTATTATCTAAAAACTAACAATGACACAGGGCTTCTGATAAAGATAAATCCCCAATAGAAGACCAGACCAGAAGTCCCCAAGAAAGTCCAGACCTTAGAAGATTCCAGACCAAGACAAGATGTTATAAGATTCCAAAGACGGCCAGAAAAATAGAGTAAGCAAAAAGTAAGTAAAGCAGTAATGAAGAGGGTATACAACATTCCTTACTGGAGTCTTAAAATGAGGATTTACAGAAGACGTATTTCTTTTAAATGGTGATGAAGCTCTTCTCTCTATACCTGTCGTGAAAATCGACATAATTCGAAATTCCGATAGTAAAATGTTATTTACATCGTAGGGTAGGTCGGTGTTTAATTTAAAAAAAAATCAAATTGTCCATCTAAGCGAAATCTGAGTTAGTATACTGAATACTGATACCAAAAATTAGAGCTTAGATTGTTTGAGGAAATAGCATCAAAGATCGTTTGCTAAAATTCACAAAAAAATCCTTGTTACCTCAACATTTGGCCTAGAAATTGGTGGGAAAATATACCGTTTTCAACATTTAAATCAGAAAATGGTATTTTATTTTATTAAAACTAAATTAAATATTATAAATAGAATTCAAATTGAAAATATGTCCCCCACCCCATCACCACCAACACCTCTGAAAAGCTGCTTTTTGCCGCAACAAGGATTTTTTGTGAATTTTAGCAAACGATCCTTGATGCTATTTCCTCAAAAAATTGTGCAAGGAAAAGATTGTTGCAAGATGGGTATATTACCCTGACATTTGTGAGCTAGGACTACTAATGGAAGGGGGAGGAAGAAATAAATAAATAAGAGATGATAAAGGTTTAAAAAAATAGTGATGAGCCAAAACAGGTTGAACGATGATTTGACCGTAGCGTGACCCCGAACTGAGAATTGAGTGGCAACCGGAAGTCGGGTGTTGACCGCAACCGGAAGACGGGTGTTGACCTGAAGTCACGTGGTGACGTGGAACAACGAAGAAATGTATCGGTCTCTTTTTGCTTTCGGGCGCCTAGGGGAACGGACGGGTCTCTGGACCCTAGTACGGGGTCACAGTAGTTTAACAGTTTCTCTCTCTCTTTCTCTCTGCCTTTCCTCCTCTCTGGTACGAGCCCACTAGACGAGCACAATAATAAAGGCTAGCAGTTGTGACGACATATTTCTCGTGTTATAATTTCTATCAACACCATTTTAGCACTGTGGATTTGGAGGCACGTGGACGAGACCCGCTATAAAATATACGCCGCCGCCCGCCACCTGACGGATATCGTTAGTGCCCGGAAAAAAGGACAACGTTACTTATATCATTTTGGTACCGTGAAAATATACCACAGCGGTACAAGATCTCATTTGTGTTATCAGCATTCAGTATACTAACAGACAACTTTCGCATAGATGGACAATTTGATATTTTAAAAAAGTGAAAAATCTACCTACCCAATTACTTCAGGATCGATTGCTGACCGCTTTCAACAGAGCGATCTCTATCAAATTTATTGTAGCATTCCAAGCAAATATTAGCGACACACTAATGGGAAATACGTGTTCATAGGGTCCAACATCTTTTCTAATGGGCTAGGTGTAACAACATATGTTTTATCTAGGACCCCAGACCGGTCTTGTAGTTAAGTCAGCATCCAAGTGTCAGTCATACATGGTGGAAATCGAGCTCCCCTCTTTCTCTCACACACTCTCTCTCTCTCTCTTCCCCTCCTCTCTCTCTCTCTCTCTCTCTCTCTCTCTCTCTCTTATATTTCTCTCTCTCAATATATATATATATATATATATATATATATATATATATATATATATATATATATATAGCGTGTTCGGGATGAATTAGACAGATATATATTTGGTTATTTTTTTCTGTAGGTTGGAGGTATTGACACACACTACACGTCATTTAAAGGCTTGGGCCCTTCTCCATTCATATACGTGATAACAAATAGAATGGATGACGGGATCCCACCTGAATCATGGAAGAAAATAACTTGTATCATAATGATCTGCGCCGGCCATCAAAATAAGGAGATTATTGTTGCTGCCCAATGCTCCCTGAAAACTGTAAAAAAAATCAGGCATGAACTGGAGAATTGTAATGGAGACTACGAGGCTGTAGCTAGAAGAAAGCAACATAACAGATGATCTGATTGCATTCGTACAGCAGAATTCCTCGAAAATCTGTAGAAAGTGTAATAGGTTGAATTCAGATGCCTAGGTGGAGTTGCTAAACACTGAAGTCAAGCTCTGGATAACAAGGGTAGCCAAGGGTAGGCCATATGTATGGCAGCAGGATTCGGCCCCCTGCCACAGCTCAGGGAAAAGTCAAAAATGATTGTCGGCAAATTTTTACGACTACACCAGACCCAATGTTTGGCCTCCGAACTCCCTAGATCTTGGCCTTATGGATTATCATGTATGGGGCTCTGTTGAGAAAGACACCAATCGCCGTGCCAGTACTACAAAAGCCCAGCTAATCGATAGAATAAAGGTAGGTTTTGAGACACCTCCCATGGAAGCTGTAACATTAGCTTGCTCCAGGTTCCGGAGCAGGATTGAGGTTGTGATCGACGCTAATGTCGGTTATTTTGAGTGAAACTTGTTGACAGTAGTGTAATTTCCGTTTCCGTTAAATTTCTTTACAATCTATTAAATTTGTAGTTACCAAGCCCTTTTTCTTTTTCCATCTGAAACTGTCAAATTTATATTGAACACACACACACTATATATATATATATATAATATAATATATATATATTATATATATATATGACTTTTAAGGGTCTCGTGTATGCTTTGCATATTTGTTATAAAAAGTAGAAAAATAAAATACTGGTTATTGTAAAGCACTATTCATGTTTCCAAAAACCCAGTATTTTTATAACATATACTAAACCGGTTGCAAGTATTTAACATGGAACATTACTCATCTATCACTCCCGACTTCATTGCTAAATTTCCTAGTTTAACTATTAAGATAAAATAGGAAGTAAAGAATAGATTTACAGATATTTCTTCTTGTTAATGGATTTCTATTAAGATTTACCCACAAGACTTTTGCTCATATTCATTAAGATAAAACCAAACAATTAGAAATCAATAATGCTAAGCACATTTATTAAAATCCAATTTTTAATATCAATATGTATATCAGCCTTCCGTTAAGATTGTAAACCGCTATTTTTATTGCATATATAATTACAATTGCATGTTATTAGAATGTAGATATGGCAAACAGTATTAATTATGTAAATCAATTTTGTTAATTTGGTTTAAATAAAATAAAATCATGGAGAATGTGACGTAAATAACTAAGTGAATTATGGCATAAGTATTAATATACTTTCGATTACAGACTGAAAAAAACATTATGAAAGATATATATATATATATATATATATATATATATATAAATATATAGAGAAGAGAGAGAGAGAGAGAGAGAGAGAGATTAGCGATATGTCAAATGCAAACAGCCTCGGATTTGAACTCGGGTAGAATTCATTTCCTATTACTCTAATCATTAAACCACGTGCCATTTAAAAGTCCAACAAAAATAGATATAAAGTTGTGAGCCAGATTTCTAAGAAAATGAAATTTAAATTAAATACTTCACATACACAAACTATTTTAATTATTCCTCATAAAAGTAATGCCTTAAAAAAAAGACATTTTTTTGTGTTCTTATTTTACTCATTTTTCTTATTCTTAGCTTCTGCTTAGTTCCTTCACAAATCATTTGATAAGGTAAGATAAGCGTACATTTAAAGAGTAGTTCTCATTTTAGTCTAGCATCGGTTTTATCAACTTGTTTTTTTCTTCTTCTTTCCTCTATGGAATAACTGCCATTTCTAGCAGACTTGAAGCCTGGAAACAGCTGACAGCAGGGTAGGTTCGTAGATCTTAATAAAAATCCGGTAATCTGATGATTCATCACTGTAAAACTGACAGTCGTATTCCGAGAAAGCTTCGTTGCTCCTTATTCAATTTTCTTGAAAACATTCCGGAAAAACAAATGATTTATAAGCGAATAAACAAAAAGACAGTGTCATCCGAAGAAAATGGATGAATCATTGGAAAAACAACTTCTTTATATCCAACAATGTTTCAATCGTGTCGACAAAGATTTTAACTTTTAGACGCAAAAGTGCAATTGACTTGATTTAACTTCTGTTTCGAAGTTTAATATCTGCCTGTTTCTCTCACTATATATATATATATATATATATATATATATATATATATATATGAGTGTGTGTGCGTGTGGGTGTGTGTGTTGATGCTAATTAACATATACCTCGGAGTACTGCCTTATATGTTATCAGTAGCATTCTTGGAGTGACCTCACACATACACATACGCATAGTCTCTCTTACACACACACACAAATACACACACACACACACACACGCATTTGTGTGTGCGTGTGTGTGTGTACTTATGTAAGTTTGTATGACTTTACTGGTAGGGCATATACAATATTAGGCTTTATAATGAATAATAAATAATAAAATTCCTGGTATTTATGGTTTCGAAGAAAATCAGTTCATTATTAATGACAGTCGGGTTGTACGTATTCATGTAGTACCATATATATATATATATATATATATATATATATGTGTGTGTGAATTTCAAAACTTCTACGGGTTTTCGCGTATGCTTAACTTATTTGCTATACAAATGAAACTTAGAAACAAATACTGAGTTTTTGATGCATGAATATGTGAGTCTAGGTGTTCAGACTAGACTAATGTTTAAAACCATACGGCTGACTTACCAGTCCTGTTAGAATTGGTATTGTAAATGATATTGAACTCGGTGTATTTATAGTAATTGTTATATTATCGGGTAGAGCAGATGTAATTTTTGTGGACTTAATGGACTTGAATTCGAAGGTGGTTAATGTGTTAAAAATATTTACGATGTAGGATTACTAAACTACAAAAAAAATTACATCTGCATTAACCGGCAATATAACAATTACTAAAAATCCTCCGAGTTCAATATCACTTACAATATCAATTCTAACATGTCTGGTAAGTCAGCCGTATATTTTTGAACACCTAAACCTACACACACACACACACACACACACACACACACACACACACACACACATTCTGACTTAAAAAAAAACAGATTTTTTTATTTAAAAATTTTTTTATTCGTATAATATATATATATATATATATATATATATATATAATGTGTGTGTGTGTGTGTGTGTGTGTGTGTGTGTATATATATATCTATATATATATAAAAAGTCGTAGGCACGGCCTAATGTCGGTATCGGCCAGTCAGCGAAGGAGTCTATCCCCTTTTCACTAGCGCTAGACCAAGGAGATTATATCAGCATCTGAGGTGGTGCGCCACACCTACCATCAGCTCCCCCACTTTACCGCACAGATCCCTGTGCTACTCATTCGCTGAGTTTGCGAGGGCCGGTATATATATATATATCTATATATATATATATATATATATATATATGTATAAGAAAAGGTGGAATGAAAACATCACACAATGCTGTTAAAGAAGAAAACAATTTATAATATAATCATAGCTGATACTGATCAGTATTTCGATTTTACAAAAATCATCATCAGAGCTCATTCACTCCCGTAGTTGTTTGGGTCGGAGAGGAAAGTCAAAATGAGTTTACAAAACAAAAACCTTAATACTGCAAAAAACGAAAGACGTTACAATATTCACCAACGTGGGCATTTCGCGCCATATATATGTCGGTCATGTTCCATGTATATCTTTTGTCAATAAATGTAGCGAATTTTTGAGCTTTTAACTTATATATATATATAATATATATATATATATATATATATATATATATGAAATAGGTATTTTGGGGAAGCATCTCTTCATTCAAACAAATTTGGTTAAAAGTGAAAGAATCCTTATATTTTTCAAGATTTTTTCTTTTTTCGTTTTTATTATCTTTAAATAATAAACCAATCTTGATATAAACAGCCTTGATAAGGGTTCATAAAAAAACTGAAGTACTTGCTTTACCAACTCCAGAAGTATACACAAATAAGATATGAACAAAATGAATAAAGGAAAAAAAGACGTGGGCGTGCAAGATAGATGACAGAGTGAATTACAAATGACCTTTGCTTAATTAAAAGAGACATAAGCTTATAGAAAACAAATCTTTAATTCTAATCTAGACTTAGAAACTAGAATTCATCCAAACTAATTAAAATGACAGAAAAAAATGTCCAAACCCGACAAGTATATATAAAATGTAGCTATTTATAACTTTTTAGTTCTCTTGAGGAAGGAGTACCTTGAACACCGAAACCGTGGTAGAAAGAAATACTTTTTTTCTACAACTATATATATATATATATATATATATATATATATATATGTGTGTGTGTGTGTGTGTGTTGTGTGTGTGTGAATAAACATGCCTTAAATACCATGGATATCGTGGTTATGGACCATTTCCACCCGTGAGTATGCCCCCGAGCTTCTTCAGACCACTGATATCTTTTATTTAGACAGGCACATGGTCAAACTCTTCTTATATTCATACATTTACCCCGCCTCAAGGGGTGATCTTATTGCATTTTTTCTTCACCCCTGGACGCGGGGGAAATGTACTAATATAAGAAGAGTTTGGCCATGTGCCTGTCTAAATAAAAGATATCAGTGGTCTGAAGAAGCTCGTGGGCATACTGACGAGTAGAAATAACCACGATACCCATGGTATTTAAGGTCTTTTTATTCACAAATAACTTTGCTCTGTTTACAATAATTAAACATTGAGCTCTCATACGAAACCTGTACCAAGAAACTTGGTACCACACCAAATTATATATATATATATATATATATATATATATATATTATATATATATGGGAAGTGCGCGCGCGTGTGTGTGTGTTAGTGTGTAATCCACCCCCACTCAAAAAACATTCTTTCCATCTTTAGTCCTGATGAAAGTTTACTAAAACCGCAACGTTGTAACGTCCATTTCTCATCAAGAAAAATTTATCGTTTTGCAATACTCTATTTTCTACATACACAAAAACACAGAGACGGACAGACAGGCACAGATAGATAAATAGATAGATAGATAGATAGATGAGTTTCCAAGGTGATTTTTTTCCTAAGTTATTGGTAATAACAAGCACTTGGTCCTCACCAACTCAGTGCACAAGTAGCACAGCTTAGTCAAGTAATCTTTCGGGTTCTCACCATAAAAAATGAATAGGACCAACAAATGGTCCATACACAAATATATATATATATATATATATATTATATATATATATATATATATATATATATATATATAATATATATATTATATATCATAAATATATTCATATATATTTTATATATGTATATATATATATATATATATATATGTGTGTGTGTATATATGAAAATAATTGTTGTATGTATATATATATATATAAGAGGTATTGTATGTATATATAAATACGACTCTATTAGCTTGAAGAGGAATTTAAACAATCCACTTTCCACTTCTCTCTCACTCCCTGGTGTTTCAAATTTCATTATAGTCTGGTGATGGACCGGGTACTTTAGCTAGTATAATATATATATATATATATATTATTATATGTATATATATAATATATACCATAATATTACATTATCACAAAGTTATCAGTAAAGTATAAGCATGAACTGAAAAAATAAAGCCAAAAGGAAACCAATCTAAAAACTTTTAATGTTATATATGCACTAACATACATCTATAATGTATATATGCGTGTTCAAACGTGTGCATGTTTGTGTGTGTCTGTGTGTGTGTGTGTGTGTGTGTGTTGTGTGTGTGTGTGTGTGTGCGCGCGCATGTGCGGGTATTCTGTGTAACTTATCTTTAGTTCTATAAATATATTTTCAGATTCATAAATACGTGTATAGATAAACGTAATTTTTCGTATATCACTAGTGTATATATAAACACACTCACTCACACACAAAAAATATATATATATATATATATATATATATATATATATATATATATACGTATGTATATGATAATACATTGTGTATACATTATGTGGGAATTGTTTGTTTTTGTATACCTATATTTGCAGATTGACAAATACGTGCATTGATGTTCTTACATCGGAACTGTAACGTATATAATATATATATATATATATATATATATGTATATATATATATATATATGTGTGTGTGTGTGTGTTGTGTGTGTGTGTGTGTGTGTGTGTGTGTATATAGTATGTGTGTTTTGCTAGTTATTCTGTACATATATTTTGAACATTCATAAATACGTGTTTAGATAAACGTCTGCATGTGTGTGTGTGTGTGTGTGTGGTGTGTGTGTGTGCGTGTGCGTGCGTGTGTGTGTGTTCGTATATATCATTAATGTAAACATAATTCCACCCTTACCGCCTTCTGCCTGCTTTCCTTGTTCATTATTTCTCAATTCCTAATGACTTCTGATTGTTCCTCAGTCTCATCGTCACGTGATGTGGCAGCCATTTTTCTATCGTGTGCGTTTTCCAAAAGAAGGGGATACACTGTTGAAATGCACTGAACAACCAAAGTTTTAAAAAAAATATGAACTGACACATTTCTTCGTTTGAATAATTTGCAGTCTCCTTTCATGTTGGGGAAATTGACAAAAAGCTGAAAAGAAGACATTGGAACTTTAACAATGTTTCTTTTGTTCATCATAGTCTGGCAAAAGGCCAAATGGTAAAGGCCCTATCGTCTGTGGCTTTAGAATACACTGACTGCACGTCTGCAGAGAGGTAAGACACTCCAATGGAGCAACCTGTTTGCCGTGCATGGCGACCCGATATGCTTATCGATGGAATCGTGGTAGCTGAGCAATCCATAACATGAAACACTCTACTTAGGTCCTTATTTAAGCTGGACGGGCGATCGCATAGAGCTCCTCCAGATCAATCACCTAGTTACCTAAAGCCCTTGAACATATATGCTTGTGCCAACCCTATTGCCCTTATGGCAAATCACCGACCATTCTTATCATATATATATATTATATTTACCAACCCTTCCGCACGTGCAGGATGTAACACAATATCAATTTCTTAAGTGGAGTTCAACAGGTTTGAATTAAGAGTTTTACTTCTCCTAGACCGGTTGCCTAACCAAGGTTAAAGAGCCCAATCTGCCCTACTATCTATCCATAGCTGGAGGGAGAGTAGGATTCATACCTTTCCCAAGGGTATTAGTGCTAAGTGAAATGCAATTACCAAGTCCAGGATTTGAACTCGGGGCGACGAGTCCATTTCCCATGACTTTAACCATTACACCACGCGCTTCCATAACCATTCTTATCATATAGGTGCTAGAAAGCAGTGGCTGAGTGTCTTAATGTTCTAGGTATCACGTAAAAGTATATCTGATGATGAAGTCCCACTTCTGGAGCTCTGGTTAATAGGAAGTAGCTCTTCATCCCCATTACTCCCAGGTCCACTCTAACCTGGAGAGATAGTACCAGTTAAATGTGTTTCAAAAATGTATTTTGAAATTGAGTACCCATCAATTATGAATAAAATTAAACGTCTTCGGTATAAAATAACCCAGCCAGGATTGACAGGCCGTAAAATCCAACCCCCTAAAAAAAACGTTCCTCGCAGACGACGTATGATGAGAAGAAAGGTTTCATCGAGTAGATAATATGGTACTGAGGTGGGGGGCGTAAAACCGAAGTTAGACACTTGTAAAATTCTAGCGTAACGGTTGAGAGATGCAAGGGTTTAAACAAGCGTGGAAACTGAGTGGAATAGGAAAAAATGACTATTTTGGAATTCTAAAGGAAATCATATAACCCAGAAAAGGAAAAAAGATAATTCATTTTGCTTTTTTTCGGGTGAGAGGTGTCTTAGTTTAAGGATTATAGCCTAATATTATTACACTCGGTGTTAAATTTTCATACTAGTTTAAGTGTTGCATAGCTATCAAATTCTTATTCTTATTCCTGCTGCTAAATCGTGTATGTTAGTAGTCGGGTTATAAAGATCACAACCAGGCGTATGTAGTGGGACTTTGAACTTTTATTTCTTTAATTCCCTCGTGGTGCGTGTGGGTGGCTAGCGTTGACAATGGGAACTGCTAATGTTGCAGGCGATGGCTACTACTATTGTTGATGGCTAGCGTTGGTGACGTGGAAGGGGTGGACGAACCTCACTGCCCGCTGGCAGCGATCAACCGTCTCCTGTCTGACTCTACTGACTGCCTGTGGTCTCGATCCTCTGCCTTTGGTATTGACGACCGCCCAGGCATCTTTATCTTTTGATCTGATAACTATTTCCGAACTTATTGTTACCCATCCTTCTTTTGTTCGCTTTACCGGGAAAAAAATCCTTTGTCATTTTTGTCATCTTTTCTTTGCTTTGTTTAATCTAACCGGAAATTTCTATTTCCGTTTGTACAATATCCAACATAAGCTGTTGGTTTTTTCATTGGTGTGCAAGTGACAGCAAGTCTCTGTATCTCTTCAGGAATCATCTGAGTATCCTAACCGACCTTAATTTTTCTGTTTTCAGGATGTCTCGATTCTTATTCTGATTTCCAAATCCCTCCTCTTTTTTAAGCCCTTACTCTTTACAAGGCCCAGCTGGGGGGGGGGGGTGAAAAAAAATAAAGCAGAAGAAAATGTTTATCTTTTCGATTACTTTTTTTTTTGGGGGGGCAGGTGGGAAATGTTGTTAGTTTGGGGATTATAGCTTATTATTCTTCCGTCCTTGCGAAACTTTCATACCAGCGTAGAATTAAAAAAAAATTGAGAGTGTTGACATCTAGCATTCTCTCCGTGGAACTTGAGAGCAGAAATGAGGATATAAAAAGGTCTTCCCTCTATGAACTTTTGAAAGGACCGTTGGAAACCCATTGAGAAGCGCGACCAAATCAAATTAAAACATAATTAAAATGGAATTAACAGGAATGACGACCAACAGCTTTACAGGTCTGTCCAGGAAAAAAGCACCAACAAGACACCACAGTGATATTAATATAATATATGTTTATTTTTCCAAATACTGAAAACTAACATGTTCGCCATCCTCTGCAAGAGGTGTGTTCGTCGACTTGTTCATGTCAAGAGGATGAGCAAAGACCGCATCTCCAAAGACCAACCGTATGTCAATTATTAGAAGGCTTTCGACCGATAGGTAGACAACACCAAGGCTTTAAATCATTTGCAATAAAACCATGAAGACAGGTCCCATTAATACCAACACATGGCAGGTCGGTGCAGAAAACCAAACGGCCTGGCGCCTCAATGTCAGACAAGGCACGAAAAAGAGTGAAACAGAGAGGAAATTAGCCTCCACTGTAAAGAAAGTCAGAGGGAAGGAGAGACAACAACAGCCCCAGCAAGCATCACTTTTGTAGGCAAACTGTGCACCACAGACTGTCATTAAAAATTGGCTTGCTCAGCCGCTGGAGCTGATACAGATTTTGTTTTAAATTGGACTCTACGCCATCGTCTTTAGAAAACGGAACAACAACTGAGACCTTACAATAAAAGCTAAGTATCGACCGGTTTGCTCAGTCTGAAAAATACTCGTCTAGCAATCGTCAAGAGAGGCCGGTTTAGCTCAGTCGATAGAGCAGTTTCCTAGGAATCGTCAAGGTTCCTGGTTCGATATCGCTCCCCGCCAACTCAATGTATGAGTAGCACAGATTGAGTAATTTGATATGTGCTGTCAAGTGGGGTGCTGACGGTGGGAGTGGCGCTCCACCTCAGCAAAAGAAAAACTACCTGGTGTAGCACTAGCGAAAAGTGGATTGAATCCCTCGCTGATACCAACAATCGATCACTTCGCCAACTTTTCATTTTTACGTTATTTTAGATGTCACTGTTCGGATCTTGGCTAATGTGTGTAGCCGGGGGGGGGGGTATATTTCGTTCCTAGTAAATGACCTTGGGAAAGGTCGTTGATTTACCTTTGAGGAAAATTTGTATTTATAAAGAAAAGAAAAAACTGAGATCGATAGTTCAGGCAGCAATTCCGTATTGATCGTTGTTGTAAGAATGTATTTACTTCTCTATGAAAAAGTCAGATTACTCGAGTTTACTGTTGAAATCACGCATCGAAGTTTTGTGCAGTTTTTGATTACATAACTCAATGATATTCCCGACTAATAAACAAATCTATGTACAACAAGATAAATAAAAGAAAATAAATTCCGCAAGTCTAAATAAGTCAAAAAAGAAAAAGAAGGAAAATAATGGGGTTTTGTTTTTATTGAAATTGTGGTTCGTTATTCTGTGTGAAGATAAACGGTGCTGTAATTTGGTGGGGGAGATGAATGAAATAGGCAAATAGGAAACGTACTGATGTAGTCTTATTGTCTTAGACCCTGGATTTAAAAAGAAAAAAGTCTATGTATTTATTATAATCAATACATAAAAATGCAAAGAAACGGTTGACGAGAAAATTGATATAATATCCCGATTGGTCTTCCATTCTTTCAGAAATGCTACTGTAATTCTTGCTCAATTTGAATTTTTTTTACTGAACTACATTGTTGGGAATCTTCAAAATCTGAATAGTTATTTCCGAAACAATATCCGATTTATTTTCGTTTCTTTGTTTGTTTTCTTCTTCTCCTTACTTATTACAGTTCTTTCTTTTTTATTTGTTACTTTCTCCTTAATTTTCTTTCTTTCTTTCTTTCTTTCTTTCTTTCTTACAGATCTTTATTTTTTACTTGTGTCTTTCTACCTTAATTTCTTTCCTTCTATCTTTCTATCTTTCTTTCTTTCTTACTTCTTACAGGTCTTTCTTTTTTACTGTGTCTTTCCTACCTTAATTTTCTTTCTTTCTTTCTTTCTTTCTTTCTTATTTTATCTATTCATTTATTTCCTGCTATATATTCCTGGCTTCTTTCTTCTTATTCATACTGGTGCTTCAATTCTTTTTTCTTTTCTGTGTAAAGTGTTTTTCATTGTCATCAACTTGTTCCAAGTTCCATATTTTTGGCTCCTCTCGTATTTGAAACAAATACAAGGGTCATCCTAAAAGTAAGGTCTCCACATATATGGTGGTGGCGCATGGTGTAATGGTTAAAGTCGTTGGAGAAAGGACTCATCAATCCGAGTTCAAATACTGGAAGAGGCTGTTTGAATTTCAGATAGCGCTAATACCCTTGGGAAAGGTATGCATCAAACTACTCTATTATAGTAGGACACACTGAACTCTTTAACTTAGGTTACCAGTCTAGGAAAAACAAAATTCTGAAGAAATTTACTTTGTGTCGAATCCTGCTCCTCTTGAGAGGTTGGTGATATATATATATATATATATATATATATATATAATATATGTAAACAATGGAAAAGAATTGAATCCGACAATATGAGGAAAAATGAGTAAAGAAAAGAAAAGTAAATGGATAAAATGAATTAATCGATATCACATTAATCGATATCACTTACACATGTTGTTTCGGTCAGTTTATAGTGTCAACTGTTATCTACAATATATTGCACACATAACAGAATCGACTTCATCAGGGATTGAACCAATTTTATTTTCATGGAAAAAAATCGTTTTTAACTTCTTTCTGACTCATTTTTCTCATATTATATATTATATGATATATTATATATATATATATATTATATAATATATTATATATATAATATATTCATGTTAACTGTAATAAATTTATTTCAACGTATTTAGAATAAACTAAAATAAATTCATCAAAACCCAGCAATATTAAACATAAACAATCACAGGAAATTGGTTGTTCGAGTATTGGCAACACTGTTGTGTTTGTTGTGCATGTGCTTGCACATGTCACAGCGCGCTTCGCTGCCACGCTCAGCCTTGGCTTGGCATTTATTTCTGATCGAGCTCCGCAATTTGCTACCGTCAAGTTTGAAGTTTGGGCAGTGGTGTTGGCAGTTTGCAACGACGATCAGGTTCAACTCTTCCTCAACAACAGGACAGCCAGATGGTATGACAATGGGCATCACAAAGATATTTTACTTCTGGAACCAAACATAATGAGGTGAGATAGTAATATCTTTATAAGTTTAGTCCTGTCAAGCTGCTCCGGACTAAGAACTCTCTTTCTGTTACATAATCTATGCGGTTGCATAAGATTATTGTCAATTCCCTGTATTTCTAAAGGGATGGCCCTTTTCATATCACGGGCAGAATTTTCCATGGAATAGTACAGCAAGCTTGCGAAATACGTGAAGTCTCGTGGGACCTGTTTGGGTCCTCAGTTTGCAGTTTGTACGTCAGGCAGTGAAGATGTCCTGCCTTAACTGGAACTCACTGCATACGCGTGCTATGTTAGTCAGATGTTTAGTTACATGAAATGTTTACTTAAGTAAATAAAAGCTTATGAAAACAACATGGTTTTGTGGTTGGTAATGTCTTGGTAACAAGACTGATCTAGAAGAAGAAATGAGTTAAGTGCGACCGACCACCCAAGACGAAGTCCAGACGCTAGAAGAAGACGTAAGATAGAAAAGACGTCAGAAGAAGAATAGAAGAACAGAAGTAAGAAAAGGGTATACAACATTTCAAAGGTTCAAATAAAATGAGTGATATTTATCAGCCAACTCTGCAGTGTTTCAATCTGTTTAGTAGATCTTCTCAGAGTTTTGTTGATATAAGGAAAAGGAAAATTTATCACAGAATAATAAGGGGACCGTGATAGTTATTGTTGATCAGTTTTTTTAAAAATGTTTTGAATGGAAAGTTAGCGCTCTTAGAATAGACTCGAAATTTATGAGACGCTGGGATATATATATATATATATATATATATAAAATATATATATATATAATTACCTTTCCACATTATTGACAATCTAAATAATATAGCCAATTCTCTCTCAAATGATCTCCCAGATTTTAAACCAAAGTGTATAAAACTATGTTTAAGGTTTTAATTTTTCCCCACGGATAATGATAACATTCACCAGAAATGAAAAGGCATTTTTTATATTAGAATATTCTCAAAGCCAGTCAAACAAGAGTGTGAGGCTTTGAGTAATCGATCTCATAAATCCTATTTTCCTTTCAGTATCTTGTATTTAAAATAGATAAACCAATTTTTTTCTTTTATTATATTCTATGTTGTGAAAGCCCGTATTTAATTTTTTTCTGTTTGTTTAGTTTTAGGGCTGAAAATTATTTTTTTCTTAGAATATTTCACACAATTTTCAAATTTTTAGTCAAATTTTTTCTGCGATACCGCTCTCTCTCCCCTCTCTCTCTCTCTTTCTCTCTCTCATATATATATATATTATAATAGTATATATATATATCTATATATATATAATATATACTATATATAGTAGTGAGAGAGACAAGAGACAAACAGACAGCACATACAGAGAAATAGAGAGAAAATCAGAGAGACAGAGAGACAGGGAGAGATAGAATCATATATGTATTTAACTCCAACACTTGCCACGAACAGGGATAAGAAAAGGTAATTTATTCAATTGAAGATAACAGTTGAATTCAGGTGTTCTTCCTCATATTTCGATTGTTAAAGAGCCCTGTCTGTCCTACTATTTACCTATAGCTCTGAGATACAGAATTGGATTTTATCATTTCCATGGTATTTATGCAATACTGAAATACAACAAACTCGTCTATGACTTGAATTAGTTCATTTGTATCTGAAAAAAAATAATACGTTCCATTCATTTCTTCTCATTTCTAATCTTGGGAATATACAGCTTGGGACTTTTTGACAAAAACATTATTTCAGAGAAAATTAATGAATGTGACGTATTTTTTTTCAGTATATAAGGTTTTATAAGAAGTTAAAAAATCGATATTTTTGGACACACCTTGTATCTATCTATTTACTTAGTCGGGCTTAAGGTCAGAAGTTGAGCTTCTACTGTGATATTAAACTCATATCGTACTCGGTAAACATTACACGACAGAAGGTGCTAGTTATACAAAATGTTCAACACATATAGTGTATGTCATCAATCTTCTACGGCAAGCAATATTGAAACATGGGTCAGTTCTAAGCCGATTACAACTCATACGTTGTTTTTTTTCTAGACGGGTTAACCTAGGCATGCTGCCCTACTAATTCACAACAGAGGGGAATGAACATTGGATTCATACCTTTAGCGGGATGTGGAATACAGAAGCATCGTCTAGGAATTCTGACTCGTATAGTCGATTTATATTTTTTTAAGCCTTTAGACCTTTAAGCGATCAGGCGGCTACCAAAGACACCGTAGTATGTATATACACCTGCAATATCATATATATTATTATTATATTATAATATAGATTTATCATTTCTTATATATATATTCTAGAGAGAGAGAGAGAGAGAGAGAGAGAGAGAAAGATAGAATTAAAGATGTGTAGATAGATAAGAGATGAGAGAGATGACAGAGAGACAGAGACAGAAGAGACAGAGAGACAGAGAGACAAGAGCGAGGAAGGAATGAGAGATAGATAATATATGTCAGCTTAATATGGATAAGATATTATATATATAGTATATGTTGATATATATATTATTATATATATATATAATAATTATATATATATATATAAATTCCATATACAACAACCTATCATCCGGTGCAATTGTACATATATATTGTATTTTAGAAGATTAATACTTTTAATCTAAATACACAGCATATTAGTCTCAAAGATACTCGTATATACATATGATAATATATAGAGTAGAGACGAGAGAGACAGAGAGACAGAGAATGTAGACGAGACAGAAATAGATAGCGGACAGAGACAGAGGGACAGAAAGGCAGCAACCACAAGAGAGATCAGAGAAAAGATAAATGTGAATAGACAGAATAAATAACAGAAACACAAGACAAAGAGATGATAGAGAAGGTAGCGCCAAGAGAGTATAGATTGATTTATTAATGGATAGATTTCAAAGTCAGTTTCAATTTTCGTTCATGACTATATTATGATATGATATATATATATATATTATATTATATATATATAATATATATATATCTTATACTGTTTCAATATTCCATATACTAACACTAACTTACATGCGCACACAGTTGATTGCACAGTGTAATATATTTATAAGGAATACTTTTAATCTAATACAGCATGTGCAACATACGCATCCATAGTACATATATATATATATAATATATAATAGTATAACATATATATATATAATATACACACACATAATATATATATATATATTATATATATGATATCTATATATATAACCACACATATATTATATATATATATATAGTATATATATATATATATATTTTGTTATGTAAGTCTTTCTTTTCTTCTCCGTATTCCGTATATCTGTTTTTTGGCTTTTTCTGCTCTGCTACAGACTGTTGATTTCAATCAGATGCTTTATCATCTTTTATACTAATCTGACGCCCCTCTCA
>CM042141.1:142588379-142595879 GCA_023376005.1 Doryteuthis pealeii
ATATAAAGATACATCTAATGAGTCAGACGAACCTACTATTAGTTTCGCTTAATGCTCTTCAGGGCTAAGATCTGACTACAGAGACAAGGAGCAAGACGAATTAAATAGTACTTACCACAGTAGTCATTTAAATTAGCTGAACTAGACCGACCAAAAAACAAACAAAAACGCACAGAACACTATAAATCTATTGTTTTATAAATATTTAATTTATTTATTAATTTTTTTTTTCAATTTTTTTTATTATTATATTTAATTTATAATATAATTAAATTTGAATCTATTACATCAGTGCAAGCACCCCATCGCAATCCTAATCCCCCAACGAATTAAATATATATATATATATATATATATATAATATATATATATATATATATATATATATTATATTTGATAATTAATTTGGCTATATATTTAGATGAAGAATACTCAATTTCTTATACATCTGCAATAACTCTTATGTTTCAATCGAACATAATGAAAATATGAAAAGAAGGAAGAAAAGAAAAAGGGAGTGAGAGAGTGTTAAATCAACATTATTGAACTTTTTGCAAATTGAACTATTTGCACCAGCTCTCAAGTAAAAATATTAAACATTGTAATAATCGAATTATCACACGGTGGTATATCCAAGTTAGTATTATGTTAGTATTATTTATTCAATAGTTATCTTCCTGGAAAAAGTATAATGAATTAGATGCGTGCAAAATTAAATAGTGGTGCGGAGTCATAGGTAGTGGAGTCGTCGAGTTAGAAAACATTGCCGAGGCTGTTTTCATTTCACATAGCGCTAATAACATTGGGAAAGGTATGCATCCAACTACTCACCCTCCAGTTATGGGTAAATAGTCAAGTTTCAACAATTACAGATATTTGCATCTGTCAATAACACTATTTTGAAGAAAATTGATGTTTCATTTATTGTTTATTTATGTCTGGGTGAACACAGCTTCAGTCTCAAAAGTTTTTGATTACACAACACCAATTAATAATAGAGATTCGGTTTCCGTTTCTCTGTAACCGAAACTAAGTCACTGCTTATGTCACAATACCGAAAATCATCAAGGCATAGAATAAAGAACAACTCTGTAATCAGTTTTTAAAATTATTTTTTACTCTGGCCTTTTTTTCAGTAACAAAGTGTTTACAAATAAATAAATACCTATGAATTTGTGTAAAATTTATGAGTAAAATATTCAAATAATTATTTGATTAATAATTAATTGTTAGATAATTTACCACGCACGTATGAACTCTTCCAACTATAAATAGCAACTGGTTCTGCACTTAAGCGAGAGTTGATATTTCAGCGGATAGCCGATAAGACAGCCTCGTGTGTAACGGTGTCATTTGTATATGTTTGTACAACTGTTCTTTATAAATAAAATTGGATTGTTCGTTATTCTATTTGATCAGGTAGACCATGCTAATTCCATTTCACTAACAAAATTTGGTTAGAATTTGGATTTTTGACGGACCGTGTATTTGACTGGAATATTTTTCATCTATGATTAGTATTGAGTTTTATATCCATTGGGATATCTTGGATAATTGGGAAGTCATTTTTTTCTCTACTTTTCAATGTACTCTACACCTGGACATAACTCTTTTCACTTTTTCTTTTCAATTTTATTTTTCAGAAAATTCTGATTTGAGATGAACTGATCGAACAGTTCTTCTTAATCTTGTCTACAATCGGAAATTTCACTTTTTTAACTGTGAATTTACAAGTGGAAAATGCCAGAAATATCAAAGTGAAAATTCTGAGTTTTTTGTTGTTTAACACACCTGAGTAATAAGATGAATTTGCCACGATCCAAATCCTTGGAATAACGTAACAAATGAAAAGTGAGCTATATATAAAAGTAAAGTCATCGGGGCGGGCTAAAGTCGGTATCAGCCTGTCAGCGAGGGAGTATATCCCCTTTTCAATAGCGCTAGACCAAGGAAATTGTTTTTGGCATCTGAGGTGAAGCGCCACGCCTACCATCAGCTCCTTATTTTACTGCACATATCCCTGTGCTACTCATACGCTGAGTTGGCGATGGCCGGTATCGAACTATGAACCTTGTGGTTTCTAGCCGAACGCTCTACCGACTGAGCTACTCTTATTCCCTAAAAGTACGACCGTTATCATCGCTCTCGTTAATAATGAATAATGAACACCGTCCAAATCGTCCAAGATGAAAAGCAAAAAAATGTACAGCCTGATTATCTGGTGTTGCTTATCCACCGACTTCTTATTTCTAAGGAGTATTGTCTACTCAGCTAAATAATGGACCATTTCTTTTTTTTATTATAAAGAAAGAAACGGAAGAAAAAGAATATGCTACACAGAAATATGTAACAATAAGAAAGAAAGAGAACAGAGGAAATATAGAGAGAGGTTTTGAGCGCGTGGAATTGATAACGCGAATCTGTTTCAATCGAACATTAGGAAAAGATGAAAAAGAAGGAAACAAAAAAAAAGAACGAGAGAGTTAAATCAAGATGTTCATACTTTTTACATATTGACCTATTTTGCAATAGCTCTTAAGCAAAATTATCAAAGGTTGCTGTAATTAAATTATCATACTCTGGTATATCCATGGGTACTCCAAGAATATTCAATATCGCTGGTAGTTTGCTCGCACACTATAGAATCCTCAAATATATGTAGGATGGCTCTTCAACTAAGCGTATGAAAAGAGTTTTCTTTGCAAATGATCATTTTTTATAACATTATTATCATCATCATATCATGCTGACAGCACGGATATATAAGTATCTCTCACTAACCGTACCTATCGGTCATCGCCCCCGAGAGGTCATCTGTGTAGCATCCAGGATCCACACAGAACTGATCGATTTAGGTCATTGCAGGACGATCCACATTCTCGAGTCCACTCTATTTTTTACACTATTTGCTTAAGACAATGTGCAGATTCTTGTGCAGATGTAAGGGATTATATGGCCGACAAAGAGATTAAGCTAGGAGGGTCTGACGTCTGAAGATCGAGATAATCCTGAGGGAACACGGATAGTTAAGAAGGATTTTTGTGGAATACCCCCCCTCTCTCTCTCTCTCTTTCTCTCTCTCTCTCTCATCTTCGAAGAGTCGTCGACAAATAAACTGTTGTGGGGTTTTAAGGGGTCAAATAAGAACAAAACGACAGGTAACAAATGTAGGAAAATGTATTAACAAAAGAGTAGACAATTACAGTACAGAGAAGTGGGAAATACGTCCGACAATAGAGTTATGAGCTGACTCGCATTGGCTTACTCTTCAAGCCATAATTGTCCCTGTTACTTATAGTAACAGTCGGCGCATTCCATTGGTCTATAGGGTATATCACCTATAACATAAACTATATAGAGAAAGCGATTTCTGGTATTTGTTTCATTCTTTCTCAAAGGGAGAAAAAACTTATGAATGAATGAAATAAAAACAAACCGGTGTAAAACAACGCTAAGAGACTGGCCCTGTGCAATATCAACACCCCTGGTCCAGTAGTAGCAGGAAAACTATTCCTGACTGACCGATTCAAAATAGTGAGGTTGTTTTAGGATATAGGCATTTTTCAAGGTAATTTTCCTATTCTATTGTTGCATTATCGTGCAACGGAAGAGGAAGCTTCCGACAAAAAGACAAAGAGAAAGATAAAAATATATATTTTAAAAAAGGGAGAACGGAAGAGAGGTCTTCCGGTCAAGAAGCAGGGAGAAGATGAAGAAATAGATAAAAGAAAAAAGGAAAACGGAAGCGGAGTCTTCCCGTGAAGAGAAAGATAAAGAAATATATATGTCCGTTATCAGATCAAACGATGAAAATGCGTGGGCATGTTTATTGTATAAAAAAGCCAGCGGATAAAGGGTAACAAGTCAGTCCCCAGCGAGCAGCCGAGAAGGTAGCCTCGTCGCCTCCCGCCGTCATCAGCCACCCTTGGGCATTTCCATTGTGAACACTCGTCGCCGTCCTCACCAACCGCTCGGGCATTTTCATTGTGGACACGTCATCTCACAACCCACACACCGAAGAAAATAAGGACGGGTCCTATTTTTATATATACGTGTCTGTGGTTTTATTGAATTCCAGTAGTCGGCTACACAGCAGTACTAGGAAAACCTGACTTACTGACCGGTTAAAAATAGTGAGTTTCTTTTAGGTAAACAAACTCAAAATCGCTGAAATAGTTGCTGAAAGCCGTTTCTTGTATGAATTCCGAAAGGCACACATTTGAAACGTAACCGTATGTACTGTGATGAATTGCATAGCACTGATTGTTACACAAAGCGATACACAACCCCCGTCTAGTATATTTTCAAGGCATTTTCTTAGGATCCAAGTGGTGCAACCGTACAGCAGCATTGCTATGATGGCGAAGTTCCAATTCTGGAATTCAGCGGAGTAGGGAGTTCTTATGAACAGGACCCAGAGCAGTAGTAACTTTTAGAGTCTATGGTTTAAATAGAAAAGAAAATGTTTTAAATGTGTTTAAAGAATTGAGCACACATCAAGAATAAGAAAACCAAAACGTCTTCGGCATAACCTATCCTAACAAGGGTTGACATGCCGTAAAACCCAACCAACCAACTAACCAACCAACCTAAAAGTGCGTAAAATCTCTTAAGAATTATTTAGACGATTAATGTAAATTTGAATGTTGAATGAAGGCAATTCCATAATCTGCAGTTATAAAATAACTCCAAGCGAGTTGACCTGCCGTTAAAATTAATCAATCAATCAATCAATCAATCAATAACATTTTCTAAATATATGAATGCAAATGTGATGCAAACTATTTCCGGGGTTATTATCGAAAAGTGAAACTCAAACAGCCACTACAAAGATTTGAAATCTATTTGAGTCTATTTTTAACGAGGATAACCGTTACACCAACCATGCCTCCAATAACATCTTATCCGTCCTTTGCTAAATGAACTGTTTCTGTATAATAAGTAGATTAAGTAGAAACGTAATATTTATCTGTTGCAAGGGCCTTTTGATAATTGGATTCAAGAATTCAAAGTCTACATTCATGAATATCCATAGGATTTTAGATTTAAATACAGGTGATTGGATTAGATTAGAGAAATATTGGTGCACAACATGCTGAATAAGCTGATAGCCGAATAATGCAGTGTGCTAGAGATTCCCTCGAACAGCACTCATTAGATTTTCATTCTCCTAGATAGGTTCCCTATAATGTACATATATCCCAGCCAGCTTTTAGGTTTTTGTTTCAACAAATAGAAACACACATATATGCACACACGCACCCACGCACATGCACACACATACGCACTCACACACACACATACGCACTCACACATACGTATATATATATATATATATATATATATACATATGTGTGTGTGTGTGCGTGTGTGTGTGTGTGTGTGTGTATGTGTGTGTGTGTGTGTGTGTGTGTGTGTGTGTGTGCAGCCATTTTCTGTCTGCAAATCTTGTTCCAGGTCCTTTCGAGTTGTTGGATTGATGTGATTATATTGGCTGATGTATTTGCCATAGCTTATTCCCCGAGTACTTTCCGCCCTTACATGGGCCATCTTCAGGGGTAGTGCAAGAACAATACAACACATTCATATATATATACATTCGAGATCTGAATGAACATAGGAAACAATATCATACTATGGTATATCCACAGATGCTGCTATTTCGGAAAATAATGTTTAAGTCCCCATTTCAACCTTTCCCCGAGACAATAAGATGCTATCTATACATGGTTAGGAAGGTTTCCTTTCTTTTTTTTCTTTTTGTTTTTTTCACGTTTTATTGTAAGTGATTTATCTGTGGAAAATACTTTAATCTCTCTTGCACTGAAACATCTTTCCTTTTAATTCGGAGGATAAGCAACACAGAAAATCAGGATTTACATATCTGCCTTATCTTGGACGATTTGGATGGTCTCATTTTTAACCAGACGGTGATTGCAGGCTGATAACGTTCTTTTAAGTAACACCAAGAATATACGTAAACAAGTTTTTTTCCTGTTTTTTTTTTTGCGATTCTCTAACCTAGGCACAATATAACTCTAGACGGTTGGAAATGTTTGTAAAATCAATCAATCAATTCGTTAAAAAGTGATCTTGTGTCGTATCCTGTCTATGGCGGACGGGTTGGGCAAACCCATACTTATTTTCATCTACAGATAATTAGGGTATTAGGAAAATAATGTTTAACTATCACGTACAGCGAGGCCGTACAACTGATCCTATAGGCATATATATATATATATATATATATATTAAGCTAGGTTGCTTTCTTTTTTTCTTTTTATTGTTTTAACGTTTTATTGAAACTGATTTTATCTGGGAAAAAATGATTAACCTCTCTCGCCCTGGCACATCTTTCCTTTAATTCAATGGATAAGCAACACCAGATTATCAGGATTTACATTTTTTGCCTTTCATCTTGGCCGATTTGGACGGTCTTATTATTACAATATGATAATGATCGTACAATTAAGGAATATTAATGACGAGATTAATAACGTTTATATCTCAAGTACAGCGAGGCTGCTCAACCGATCCTAAAACAATCAAAGGTTTTACGTACATTGTAAGCAAGGTTTGCTTTCCTTTTCTTTTTTAACGTTTTATTTTAAGTGATTTATCTGTGTAAAAACTACTTTAATCTTTCTCGCATTGACACATTTCTTTTGTCTTCATTTTTATAAATGTTTTGTCTACTCTAATCTCTAATCTTAGCAGAAAACGGCGGTGGAAAGTATTTTCACCCAGATATTCTGAAGGCATAAAACGTTTATTTGATGATTCAAGTCACATAAGGTGAGATTAAAAAATAAGAACTTTTTCCTAAGTTGCTTCGTTCGTTCGTCGTCACCACGTCAGCGGTAGACGTGAGCTTCTTTCTGAAAACATTCATCTCAAGGAAAAAGAACTTCGTCGTCAGTGTCATATTTTAATTACTCGCCAGGAAAAGAAGAAAAAAAAAATAGAGAAGTAAATAAAGAGGAAAGGTAAAAATATATAGAGAGAATATTAGGAAGAAAGAATGAATGAATGAATGAAAGAAAGAAGTACGAGAATGCAAGAATGGAAGTAGGAAGAAAGAAAGAAGAAAGAAATGAATAAAGGAATGAAGGAAGAGAAATGAAATCAAGAGAAAATAAAAGAAAGAAAAAATGAAAGAAATAAGAGAGAAGTACAAAGAAAGAAAGAAAGAAAGAAAGAAAGAAAGAAAGACATAGGAACAATAAAAGAAAGAAGGGAATAGAAAGAAAGCAAGATAAAAAGAAAGAAAGAAAGAAAAATTAAAGAAAAATTAAAGAAAGAAAAAATGAAAGAAATAAGGAATAAGTAGAAAACGAAAGAAAGAAAGCAAGAATAAAAGAAGACACAAACAAACAAAGAAAAAAAAAGAAAATTTAAAAATAAAAATGAAGTAGAAAGAAAGAAAGAAAATACTAAAGAAAGAAAATATGAAGGGACGAAAGAAGGAAAGATAGGAGTAGGAAGAAAAAACGATGTAGA
>CM042141.1:142600879-142688379 GCA_023376005.1 Doryteuthis pealeii
AGGTAGTTTTGGTTGGTTAGTTCTTTTGTTTTACGACATATCAACTCTTTGTCGGGTTATCTAAGCCGAATCAAGTCATTTTGATAAACATTTGGTTGGTTGGTTGTGTGGCTAGATTCTACGGCGTGTCAACCCTTGTTGGGTTATTTTATACCAAATAAATTTTGTTTTATTCATTCTTGTTGGGTATTCAATTTTAAAAATGTAAAACTCCTTTTTTATCCATTGAACCCATAGATCGAACACTAATAGGTACTACCACTCTGATTCAAGGTGGACCTAGGAGTAATGGCGATAGAGTGGTACTTTATATTCCCCAGGTCTCAAAATAAACAATTGGCTTAGAGTCCCTGCTGTTACATAAGTGGTCACCAAGGCTCATCACTGCTTAACCTTGTGGATAGTTTTATGAGCTAATGAAGAAGAGTCATTTTAAATCAATGTATATTTTTATCTTACAACATAGGCTTTTACCTTTTCAGTGCACTTAACCAAAACTTATACATGAGTCACTTGGATCGAATATTATAACAAAAAATGACCGATCCAAATTTAACGGTGTAGCGATTTCTTCCCTTGTTGGGATGGGGTTGAGAGTGGAAAAGGGTAATTTTCCCTTGCCACCATGGTTTGCCACAAGGGGTGTCACAACATGGCTATTTAAAATCAGCCCGGGAAACTCTCTCTCTCTCTCTCTCTCTCTCTCTCTCTCTCTCTCTCTCTCTCTCTCTCTCTCTCTCTCTCTCTCTCTCTCTCTCTCTCTCTCTCTCATCTGAGATCTCCAGACATGCCCTAGTCGTGTCTATCTGTTTGGACTTGGGAGCATCCTCCCCCACAATTAAAAGGCTTATATGTAGGCTTTTATGCGGCTTCTATTACACTCTATCCCCGTAGAGATGTTAGCCTTATCCGCATTTATAGCCGTGAAAACGCGTGCCTAATAACACTCCCATGTCTTCATGGAGGGACCCTCACCATGTGGCTCCTTTACGAAGTAAATGATAACCTTTTGATGTAGGACCTTCATCTATTCGTTGAACTCTTTTCTCTGCAAGAATTTCTTCCTTCCTTAGGACTTTCATCCTAGCTGTTTTGTATTTGTATTGTTGTTGTATATTGCCTAGACAATAAAGTCTATATTTTGTTATGTACCTCTTTGTTGGTAGTTGTTGTGTATATTTTCGTACGTTTTGGCGGCTTCTCTGAGGCCTCCTAACGTATTATAAGATGTGGTTTTAGCTATGGAAGTTAAAACAATTTTAATTCTTATAACGGTTTCTGATGACGGACATATTTTTTATTGCTGTACTTCTGTAATTTTGTTATGTTCTTTCTCGGACTATAATCCTAATATTTTTTTAAATTATATCGCTGTATACCTTGCACCTTTCCTAAATTCATGGCACTGCGAATATATATATTTATTCCTGCTGTTAAGCTCATCTTGTTCCCCGTAAAACATGTGATCAACCTTGGTCAAAAATATCCCGCGTGAGTGGAGGAGGAAGATGGTACCAGAAAAAAAGGAAAGTATTGTCAGATACATGTTTGATAATTCTTCGCGAAAATGAATGATATAAGAAGGAGAAGGTCATTTGGAGTTGGGTTTTTTTTCTCAGTATTCTTGGCTGATTACTAAATTCCCAGTAGAATACCTGATATCAGCCTGTATAGTGTACAAGCTTACTAATCAAAAAGATTCATTAAGTAATCACAATAACTCATCACAAAAAATACAGACAAAAATTGTCCTGTTATTGGCAATCATCATCATCATCATCATCATCATCATCATCATTTATTTGGTGAAAAAGGAAACAAAGTGTATGGAAGAAAAAAGAAAATAAAAACGAAAGAAAGACAAAAAAGATCTTTAAAAATAAAAAGAAAGAAATACATAAAAGAAAGAAAGAAATATAATTATAGAAATAAATATTACTCAAAGAATTAAAGAAATCAAAGAAAACCAAGAAGTAAGAAAAAAGGACTGTAGTAAAGAACAAAGAATTTAAAAAAAAAAGAATGAAAGAAATAATTAAATAATAAAAGAATTAAATAAAAAAAAACAAAGAAGAGTCAAAGACAGAAAGAAATAATTCATTTTCTATCAGTAAGTACTGACTGAATGAATAATATTTGTCTGAATATTTGGACACATGGCGCAACACATATAAGGGTTGAGTTTATACAATTTTAAATGACATTCATATCTAGGTCGCAGGTTCAATCCTGACCAAGAGTGATAATAATACAGAATACTTAACATAGTTGTACCCGGTTATGGTTAACGGAATGAGAACAGTCTACCATCGTGGTTAGAATAAAGGGTCTGGTTTGAAGTTCTGTGAAGGCTCCTGATTACGACATGGAGGTTCCAGAAGACAGAAACAACGTTCCAGAGTTCGGGAGAAACTTCCTCTGCTTAAGAAACTTCCCGAATTCGACAAAAAACAGCTGAAAGAAAGAAGATCGGATGCCACATACATTGTGTATAAAACAATAAAGATGAGACAACAGTCCGCAAATCCAACTGATACGGTATGAATATTGAAGTAATAATAAAAAATATGAATAATGAAATAATGAAAGAAAAATAGAAGGAAAGTAGTAAGAATACAGTAATGATAAATGAATGAAAAATTAATAAAAGAAAAATTTAAAAGAAGAGAGAGAAATAAAGAAATAATTCAAGTCTTTAGATCTTTTAATCTTCTGAAACGAAATAATGAACGAAGAAAAAATAAATAAATAAAGACAATAGAAATAAAATTATAGAAGAATTAAAGAAAAAAGAGAAAAAAAAAAGAAAAATAATCAAAGGAAAAAGATTGAAATTGTATATAAGAAACGAATGAAAAAGAAAAAGAAATGGTCTTAAGATAAATGAATGAAAAGAAAGAAAATCATTGAAGGAAAAATACCTCAACATGTAGATATTGTTTGTTTATCTTTTAAAGAAATAATGAAAGAAAAAATGAAAGAAAATTATAAAATGAATTAGAGAAATAACAAAATAGATAAAGAAAAGGCAAGATTTAAATAAAGAAAAAGAAAGAAAGAAAGAAGAAAGAAAGAAAAACAAAAAGAAAGAATTAAAGAATGAAAACATTAAACAAACAAACAAAGAATCACAGAAAGAAATAAAGAATACTAATGCAGAATAGCGCGCAAGAGCTAATATCATTAGAATCGCATTCTACGTATAAATAGCATTAGATTACAGAAACTCCTGTAGTAGCTTAACCCTAATCCTAACACTTACTCTAACCCAACCGCTAACACTAATCCTAACGCTAACCCTAAATCTAAACCTAACCCTTACCCTAACCCAAATCCTAGCGCTTCAAAGGTTTCCAGTATGTCTGTGAAATTTAATGATTTTTATTCGTAATCTAATGATATTATCTCTTGCGCGCTATTCTGTATTACTACCAAATATAAAGAAATGAAAGTGAAAAGAATTAAAGATAGCCTATAAAAAACAACAACGAAAAAGAAAGACGTCATGTTGGGGGAACCATTTTTTTCTGAGATTACCCAGACATATTGACTGAGGTACGTGGAAAATCGACGTCGCCAATGATGGGAACTGAGAAAATCGGAGACAAATTATTCAGTGTGTGTGTGTGTGTGTGTGTGTGTGTGTGTGTGTGTTGTGGGGCGCACGTGTGTATTGTGTGTGTGTGTGTGTTTTGTGTGTGTGTGTGTGTGTGTGTGTGTGTGTGTGTGTGTGCTCGCATCAAAGAAAAATGTTAGTAAACAGGATGTTTTAACAAAATCAAAGCACTCAGGCTTTTGGAAAAACATGAATATATATATATATATATATATATATATATATATATATATATGTGTGTGTGTGTGTGTGTGTGTGTGTGTGTGTATATATATATATATATATATATATATATGTGTGTGTGTGTGTGTGTGTATATATATATATATATATATATATATATATATATATATATATATATATATCGAGGTGTATACATTTACATAGGACATAAAATATATCTGAAATCATAACAGGAAACAAAATAATCTATTTTAAAAGCTGTCCCTTTGGATAACAACTGATCGCTTATTTTCTATATTTTTTAGATAGAACTTGATGCGAATATTTTGATATTTCGGACTGTTGTCCTTATCTTTATTGTATATAAATACAACGTTCTGGCGTTGTAACTTTGGGCTTTGTTTAATGTTTTTCTTTTAAAATTACCGTATAATAAGTTATCTTTAGACAATTACACTGAATTCAAAGGTGGTTTTGGAGTTGAAATCGTTACCGCTACTTCAAGCAGCTCCGAAAAACGTTTGAATCAAGGTTATTCGACTGAAGATGACTTATTTTAAGGTTATTAGAAGACACCTAAACAGTCCGAAGATACACTGATTTGAACGTTGTGTTTATATACAATAAAGACGAGGACAACAGTCCTTAATATCAAAATTATTACTATCAAGCCTCATCTCATAAATACAAACAAGTAAAGTCATCGTTTATTTAAGTGTATTTTTAGATGTGGCTTAATGTGAATAATTTTGATGTTTCGGACGGTGGTCCTCATCTTTATTATGGTATGTATAAACATAAGGTTTCGGTCGCTGTATCCTTCGGCCTTCCTCAGGTGTTCCCTGTGTATCAGAGCTTAATAATGACCCAACCTGGGAAATCATTTTTAATACTTTAACTGTTGATCAAACAGGCGTTGAAGAACTTTTAAATGATCTCATTCAATTAATGACTTCATTCTTTTTGTACGCCTATCAATCTGACATGTGTCACGAAAAGACTTAAGATCATTTAGGGAAAAAAAATGATAAATGACGTCATAACATGTTTTTATGTGTATTTATGAGATTAGGCTTGATATGAATAATTATGATATTTCGGACTGTTGTCCTCATAATTATTGTGTATAAACACAACGTTCAGGCCAACCCTGAGCTCTGTTTTTGGTGATTTTTATTCATTATTTTAATTACCTTAAGTCATCTTCAGACGATTAAACAAGAATCAAACGTAGTTTCGGAGCTTAATCGTTACTACTTTAATAAGTCTGGTGGTATTTATTCTACTTGAATAAGCAGTAACGATTAAACTCTGAAACTGCGTTTGAATTCATGGGTAATCGTCTGAAGTTAATCAAAATATAAATAAAAGTTAATAATAATTTAATCAAAATAATAATTAAAAAATACCTAAAAAAGAGCCCGAGGATACTGTGGCCTGAACTTTGTGTTTATATACAATAAATAAGAGTACAACAGTCTGAAATATCATAATTATTGATGTCATTACAGTCGGAAACACCTAATTACACTGGTTTACAAATAAATTGAGGCAAGCACAAAAATAGCTGTTTTAACCTAATTTGGGGGTACTGAATTCAGATTTGAAATCAGTTTTTAGGAATCATCTCTATTTTTTTAGATATGCATACTCTACATTTTGTACACATACTGTACATAAAGGCGTATATGCAGGGTTAATTTCTAATATTGAGTGACTTGTGTCTTCTTTTTTAGTTATTATGCAGGAAACTGAGAGCATAAGAAGTATTTAAGTCAGTCTGTAGTGGCATCCTGGAGGCAAAATACAGCAGATCATCTAAGAAAACACACTTCTAACTGTCTGCGGTACTATGAATTTTGTACATTGTGTCATCCAAGTATATTTATTCCGTCAATGTCTTTTATCTATCCTGTTTTACTGTAATAAGCTGCTGAAACTGTTGAAATAAGCACATATATCCTCTGTATATACTAAAATGAGACTATTTAAAAGACAGAAAACTAGAGGGGATAGAGCAAAACTGTTTAATAATTTGAATTCAGCACACCCAAATTAGTAAAAAAAAAAACACTATCACATTCTTGCCTCAGACAAAAAATATTTTTTGTAAACCAGTGTTATTAACTCATCTTGTCATTTGTAAAGGAGAACATAGAATCACTAGTTTTAATTTCTTGACTTCATTAATCTTTCTAAGCAGTCATACCCCCTCAAGGTCTTTAATCGAACCGACCGTACCAGAATGTTAGTCCCCGTAAATGTCCTTCTCAGATCTAACGTCGGTTGTTTTCTGGACATGTATTGTATTCGATTTGTGTATCAATCCATAGAGAGGAAATATATTCTTCTGGACATAGAAAGACTGTTCATTATACGAATTATTTTGCAGCCCTAAACACTTAAAAACCTGCCCTGTATAACCACCAAAGCTCCGTGCATGTAGGATGTGACACTAGATCAATTTCTTAAGCGGAGTTTAACAGGTCTGAATTCAGAGTCTTTCGTCTTTAAGGTTGGTTGCATAAGCTACATTAAAAAGCACAGTTTGCCCTACTATTTACCCAGAGCTGGAGGGAGAATATTTGAGTGCATATATTTCACAAGATTATTAGCACCATGGGAAATGCCGACAGTTCCGTTCAGGATTTGAACTCAGTTCGACGAGTCTATTTTCTACGAAGATAACATTTACACAACCAAATCCTTTTCTAAAACAGATTTTACAAGCATGACAAAGAATTTGACACAGAACGATTACCAATCATTGAATAACCATTTGGGATCTTCACTCTGTTTTCTTTTCAACCAGCAACCTGTCCTTAACAAATGTATGTGTATTGACCCTGAGAAAAGGTTGGTTAGTTGGTTGGATATAATAACATGTCAACCCTAGTTGGGTTATTTCATGCCAAAGATGGTTTGTTTTATTCATTCTTGATGGGCACTCAATTTTTTAACTCAGTTTTCTTTAAACACGTTTTTTAACTCATTTTTCTATTTAACCCATAGATGGGACCTTAACAGGCACTACCATTCCGTGTCAGACTGCACATGGTTGTAATTCCCCAGAGTTCCAGAATTGGAATTTCAACATCAGATAGAGTTTAAGGTCATACCCAGTAAACTAAGTCCCTCCGTCACCGCTTCTAGCACGTATATGATAAAAGGTTTCGGATTTGGCATACGGGTAATAGGGTCTGGACTATCATATAAGTGGTAGAGCTTGACGTGACTAGCTGAGGGGGCCTCTGACCGCTCGTCTAGCCTAGATCAAAGCCGAAGTGGAGTATTGCAAGTTATGGACTGGTCAGCCACTGTAGTTACATCACAGGTCGCCAACCATGACCAACAGGTAGCCCTATTGGGGGGTATTTCCCCTAAGGAGAAAGGGCAGTCGGTGTATTCTAAAGTCCCTGCCGACAGGGCTGCCTGGGAAAAGGAAGATATCAATTATAAAAACATTATCTAATTATGAAGGAAAAAGTTCTGATTTAAATGAAGAACAAGAGAACGTTGCACTCAAACTTATATAGAACCTGATAAGAAACATTGTTATAAAAAGTTCAAAGAAAACAGAAAAGTGAGAAAATGGATTTTCCTCCCAAATGAAATAAGAAGAGAAAGACATTGGTTATCTCAACTAATTATGTAGAAACGGAAACCCGTGAAAAAATTCAAAGTAATTGGAATATCCGACAAATAAGAAGAGATTAAAAAAACATCAGTATATTGTTATTTACTAACATTCCACCATGTCAGTTGAACACAAGAATCGATTAAGGGGAGCAGCCACGGACGAACCGAAGCTCCTACGTGAACAGTGCTAAAAATTGTGTGTATTCCTTCGGCATTCCTCTTTTGAAGCGCCACAGACACTGTGCAATAAACTCAACCCTACCATTTTAAGACAAGGGGAGAGGTGTCGCCCGGAGAGATGGCCTCCTGGGATCCACGCTGATATTATATATATATTTACCAACCCCTCCGCAGGAGCAGGATGAAACACAAGGTCAATTTCTTAAGCGGAGTTTAACAGGTTTGAATTCAGAGTGTTCCTTCTCCTAGACTGGTTACCTAGCCATGGTTAAAGAGCCCAGTCTGCCCTACTATTTTTACCCATAGCTGGAGGGAGAGTAGGATTCATACCTTTCCAAAGGGTATTAACGCTAAGTGAAATGCAATTACCACGTCCAGGATTTGAACTCGGGGCGACGAGTCCATTCCCCATGACTTTAACCATTACACCACGCGATTCCTACGCTGATATTATATATCTTCCCAGTCCTATGGCCGAAGCTACTGGATACAGGTTCCAAATAATGAGAAACGTCATTTTACAAAGAGAAACATCATTTCAAAATTTCGTAAAGCAGTTGCATAACAACAATTCAATTTCTATAACGATTGGTGTTTTAATGACATATCGCGAATCTTGAATTATTTAATGCCAAAATCATAATCATAGAGTACCCTGGGTATGAATTTAAACTGCATTAATGGTGAAGTTTCAGATTTGAACCTCTGGGATGTGGAGTACACTTTTATCACCAATACTCACAGGTTCATCCTAACCCGGCGTGGTAGTACATGTTGAAGTCGTATTTATGGGTTAAATAGATCAAAAGTTTTTTAAAAATGAGCAAAAAATTAGTTCCCATCAAGATGAATAAAACAATACGCCTTCGGCAGAAAATAACCATACATGGTTTGAATACCGTAAAATCCAACCAACCAACGAATACAATTAAAGTGCACGATAAATAACTCTAACCCCCTCTTGCATGAAATGAAAATGCTTAACGTGCACAAGGTTCAATTTAGACTAGGATAATATCTTACAAAACTGATGAGCAGTCATAAATTATGAACGTACCTGTAGTTAGAATTTTGAATAGGGTTTGTTACTCTTAAAATCACGGGGTCCATGAAAAGTTACCGACAGCTATGGACGGATAATAACCTTTTGCTATGACCTCTTGAAAACGCACCATTTCAGAAGTGTGATAATAAGTTTTAGTTTACTTAGCAGATGTGACCCGTTTTCGCAGAAGTGGAGACGCGATTGTCGGCTCTGATAGATCGGTTTCCCCGCGGCAGAATCAAACGTTCAAGGTTTGAAAATAAAGTTTTATTATTAAAAAAACACCAAGTCTTGTTTGGTTAGTTAAATATTAAAGACAATCACCATCTACCCTATCTCTTTCTGTCTCTCTATCTGTCTCTCTCTAACCGACCCATGATACGGGTGTTTATGACTATACTACGAGTAAAAACATATGTCATATTCAACATACTGGTCCTTGTTTCAGCAAATGAAGACGAATGAGAAGTGTACAAATCTAGCCAAGTTGAAAGATTAATATTATGGACATTAAGTTTAGAATAAATGTACGGGAGTTGAAAAATAATCTCAAACTAGCCAGACCCGTGGATATACCCCACTATGATAATTTGATTATTACAACGTTTGATGTGTTTACTTAAGAGCTATTGCTAAATAGTTCAATATGTAAAAAGTAAGATAATCTTCGATTAACTGTTTCTCACTCTTTTTTCTTTCTTTCCTTCTTTTCATCTTTTCATTGTGTTCGATTTAAACAGATTAGCGTTGCCGCTTCCGCGTGCCAATCCCCGTTCTCTATCTTTCCGCTACTCTCTTTCTTTCTTCCTTTCTTTTCTTCTTCTCCTTCTTCTTATAATTTTCTGTGTTTCATGTTCTTTTTCTTCCCTTTCTTTCTTTATAATAAAAAATGGAATGGTCAATTATTTACATGAGGTGACGGCACTTCTAAGAAATGGGAATTCGCCGGATAAGCAACACCAGCTAATCAGGATTTACATTTTCTTGCATTTAATATTGAATGATTTGGACAATCTAATTCTTAACCAGAGGGTGGTTCAAGATGATAACGGTCGTACTATTAAGGAACATGTACATTAATATATAGATCGTTATGAGTGTAATAAAGAAACCGTTACTGCCATTTTCGATATGTCGGAAGGATACATGTTTAATTCTCCGAGAAAATTGTTCACATATTAATTCATTTACTGGTGTTGCAAATAACTAAATCTACTGGAGGGTGTCTTGAACGATAGCTCGAAGTGTTTTCCAAGATTTTACGGCAGCTTTTCAATTCTGTTGTCACAATGTAACAATGTTGTAGGCCACTAAAATCCATAGTTGGAAGTTCAATTCATTTGAGAAAACAGTTTATATATAATTTGGTGTCAAAGTTGGGGAGTTGGAGTCGGAATAAATTTTGGATTGCTTGAGTTTTTTTTTTGTTGGAGCTGTATCATTTCAGCAAGAGTGCTCAATATTTCATAAAACGTAGTGTTACATAATTATTAGAAACCTAATATTTATGTGCAATGGTGTAGAAATCAAGATGGCGTTTTTAGTGCAGCTGACGGCCTTGAAGATTGAGTGACAAGCTTGACCTCAGTCCTAACTCTATCTTCCGGGGATAGCCGTGAGAACCGGTAGAGAGGACCCTCTCTTCCGGTTTAGATAGTAAGTAAGTTTCAGTCAGTTAGAAGGTAGGAGCCGAGCTCGTAGGTTGTAAGTCGCGTGTTACGCGCCGCCGTTCTCATCTGCGCAGATGTCTGGTTGGGGGATTTCGAGGCAAAAATACGATCTAAGTAAAAAGTCTTGTGTTATTATCTAAAAACTAACAATGACACAGAGCTACTGATAAAGATAAATCCCAATGAAAGACCAGACCGAAGTCCCCAAGAAAGTCCAGACCTTAGAAGATTCCAGACCAAGACAGGATGTTATAAGATTCCAAAGATAACCAGAAGAATAGAGTAAGAAAGAAGTAAGTAATGAAGCGGGTATACAACATAGAGGATTAAAGATGATTGTGAAAAATTATGGGTCTACCGCGGTTTCGATCGTAACGATCTCATCTGGACGTCACATCTTACTCTAGTGTAAGATTTAAGGTCCTGATGATATCATAACGATCAAAACCGCGGTAGACTCATAATTCTCCATAATTATTATACACACACACATAAGGACGAACTCATAAGTGATGTTCTCTATGGAAACCAGCACATGGGCACGCAGTCTGGGTCGTCCAGCAAAGACTGCATTGATTATTGGATACTGGATGTTGCGCATAGACCTCCAAAGAGCAATGTATGATAGAGGCTTTGGCAGAGATTGACATGGATATCCGTGCTATGAAATGTGAGATGACATAATGATGAGAAATGTTTGTGTGTGTGTGTGTGTGTGTGTGTGTGTGTGTGTGTGTGCCTGTTTTCTGTATTTAAGTCATAAGCTATTTCTTTGCAAAAGTGAGTACCTTACCACCTTAGGAATAATATAATCTCCTAAATTAAATTGCAATATAATTTTTATCTACACGAAGTGAAACTACTCTAAAACTAAGCGTCCTTTCTTTTTGTATTGTTGTATGATGATTTTCTTCGAAACTTTTCGAAATAATGATATATTTGTATTGATAATATAATTCGTCAACTTTTCTTATGATATAAACGAAACAATTCCATCAAAATCGCACAATTAAATTAGAAAAATAGTAAAAATTAATCTCAGATAACATTTCTCTGTCACTTTTTCATAATACTAAATTACTTTTAACATTGCATATTATATTATATTTATCCTTTATATTACATAATTATTTTGAACATTATATATTCATCAATGTCAATTCCTCCTCGTTTATATTTCTAAAAACTGATAATAATAACTCTCAGTTCGTCTTATAAATACGTTCCTTACTCGTTGCCTGCATTTTTATTCCATTTATTAAAAATCAAAATTATTTTCAATAATTCAAAAATCTATGAATCATCTATTTTTTATTCTTAAATGATTCAAAATCCCATTTATAACAACCTACTCATTCATATTACTAAGTGACTGTGTTTTTTTAAGTCTAATATATAAAAGGAATATTAGTTATTGTATTTTTCCCATCTTAACTGTCGGCTGGAGCTAATAGAATACGCCGAAGACATCTCTGCAGATTGATAAGACTCCCCTAATGGGGCCACCTGTTTGCCATGGGTGGTGACCAGTGATAGTTAAGGTGGTGGCGAAGCAGTCCATGACATGCAACACTCGGATGGTCACATCAAGCCCTAGCATCTATATAATTGTCCCAACCCAATTGCCTCATGACCACTCAAACCATTTTTCGCATATGTACTAGAATGCGGTGGCTGAGGGTCTTAATGTCCTGGGTATGACGTTACATTCTATCTGATGTTGAAGTTCCAATTCTGGAGCCTAGGGAAGGCGGAGTACACCTTCATCATTATTACTTCCAGATCCACCCAGATCCGAAGTGGTAATACCTGTTATGGTCCCACCTATGGCTTAAATAGAAAAATGAGTTTGAAAAAATTCTTTAAAAAATTGAGATTAAAAAACTCTACGGCATAAAATAACCCAATATGGTTTACATGTCGTAAAACCCAACCAACCAGCCAACCAACTTTTTAACTTCATTTCTCATGATTAAGAGTTTTGTTTGTTTTTTTTTTTTTTTTATTTTCTGTTTTATTAATATTCAACTTCTTGTTTAAACGTTTCATATATTTCTATTTGATTTTTTTCTTTCTATTATTGAGCGGTTTAATACTATATATATATATATATATATATATATATATATATATATATATATATATAATATATAGGGATATATATGTCTTACAAAAATTTCAAGAAAATTATAATCAAAAGCTTAAAGTAAAAATTAAAATAATTAACTTTTATAGAAAAATAGACATAATTTTTCTGAGAATTTTACGTGAGCAATTTTCAATATTCTCCCCATTCCACCGAAAAAAATAACCCCAGTAAATTCCCAGTTTGTATATCCTTTTTCTTTATTATATTAAACGGTAGCATACAACATTCGAAAGCACCATCATATTCAGGATGATTTCCCGTATATATAACTAGATAATTCAATCTGTTTTTGGTTGGATTTTCGGCATGTCTACTCTTGTTGGGTTATTTTATGCTGAAGACGTTTTGTTTAATTCTAATGGTTATTCAATTTGTAAGAAATTCTGTTTGTTAAAAGGGGCGCGGAAGGTGTACTTATACTCCCAAGAGCTCCAAATTAGGACTTCAATATCAGATAGAGTTACAGTCAAACCCAAGCCATTTGTTACGTAATCGCCGCCCAGCACCTATATTTGTGGCCTTGTGCCAGACTTAGAAAAATGTACTACCGATTATCTTATATTACTGGGTGGTCTTTGTGGAATCACCGAAAAAGTAGTTAGGAAAGATATCATCTTTTTAACGAGAGAAAGGAGACGATAAGTCTAGATTTAACAAAAAATAGGATGAGTGACTCCAAGAAATCTTTGATCTTAGGCTTCGTGAACTCTGTGTGACCGAAAAGCGTTGGAAGGAATCGAATATTCGATTCGGTCCAGAAAGAGCTCGAAAGTTCTAGAGAAGGAAGCTTCTGGAAGATTATTCAGACAGACTATATTAACGAGTTAGTGAGGGATCAGGATCAGTTAGCGTCTGCGATCGGAGAAGGAGAGTCAGTTAGAATCGGCGGCCGGAGAGAGTCAGAGACAGTCAGAGCCAGGAGTCCGTGCGTGGCAGTTGGCAGTTGATGAACTGAGGTCGCTGATGTGTGAAACCCGAGATGTAATATTGTACACTGCACGAAGTAAAAACATACCTAAGCCTGATAATTGGTACTGACCGTTGGAACGAAGTTAAGAGCATCATTAAAAACATATTTAAGGAAGCCGACTATCTCTCTCTCTCTCTCAATAACTTCCATTAAGTAAATAAATTCATGAAAAGAAATACAGTCCACATCTTTATTTACTACACGCCAAAGAAATCGTACGAGAACTCATGAATGAAAGCCATTAGAGTGTATACTTGTCAACAAGTCAAATTTGCCGTAACGAAGGGCACGCGACGGCCGTGTGTAAAGTGATATCTTCCCTTGACCAAAAGAAGTGGAGAAGGATTTTGGGGCTAAGAAGACGATGACTGCTAGATCTGGGAGTGTGTATGTAAACAAACTCCGTACGGTACGAAGATACGAATTGTAGTGCCGAGAAAGGAAAGGCACTACGGTACGAACATTACGAAGTGGTCCCGTAACGTAACATAGATCCCTAATTAGATCCCGCTACGTTACGTATTCCTAATTGGAGCCATAACATCACATATGCCTAATTGGTACCGCAACGTTACAATTAAGACCCTCAGCCACCGCCTTCTAGACTCCAAAGATAAAAAAATGATAAAAATGGTTTTGTGCTTGACATTAGGACAATACCGTTGGGACAATCATATAGGTGCTAGGGTTCGCCGTGTCTAACCGATTGTCTAGCCTAATTAAAGGCCAAAGTGGAGAGTTACATGTTATGGACTGTTCAATCGTCAGGGTTCCATCCTAAGCATCACAGGTCACCATCCACGCCCAACAGGTGGCCCCATTAAGGGGTACTACCACTCTGAGGAGGTGCAGTCGGTGTATTCTAAAGCCCCAGCAGACAGGCTGTATTTAATCTCATTTCAAAGTATTATACAATATAAGTATACTTATAAAGTAATATATTTTATTCACCGGTGTCTGTGCGTACACGGATTTCTTTTTTTCATATCTAATGTTATTAAGAATTGATACAATTTGTAAAATCTGCGTTAAAATATTCGTCACTCAAAGCCAGAATCAGAGAAACAAACATTACTGATGTCTATAATTCAAACGTAAAAACTGCCAAGGTCGCTATTATGAAATCAAGACAAATTTTGAAAAGTTGTAATAAAATTGTCTTGATTTCATATTCTTTGTAAAATGCAGTTTAGTGTCATATTCTTTTAAAACAAGATCATACTGATCTAAAAACAGTTTAGCGATAAACGTAGTTGAATGAATGCAATGCTTGTAACCCAATCACCCGACACATACAGGGTGTTCATAAAGTCTTGCATTACTTTTAACATTTAAAACTTAATAACTCATGTTGTAAAAATGATAGAATCAAAGTTGAATTTTCATATGGTAAAAACCATATGAAAGTTCAACTTTTTTTTCCAAATTTTATTGCTTATGTATGTTTTATTTTTTGTATTTAACAGACTGCCATCTTTGTTGTTACATTTTAAATCTGCTGCAATAATTTATACACTCACACACACACACACACGCACACACACACACACACACATACACACACGCGTGCACACACAGACACACAGACACACAGACACACACACATACATATATATATATATATATATATATATATATATATATATATATATATAAGTAAAGAAATAACAAATACTTAGAGATTTAGCATTATAGTCTATTTCAGGAGCTTAGACAAATTGTCTAACTCTCCCGACTCATCAGATGCGAATGATGATGAATCGGAGAGTTAGACATTTGTCTAAGCTCCCTGAAATAGACTATTACGCTAAATCTCTAAGTCTTTTGTTATTTCTTTACTTATATATAGGCTCTGTGGCTCTAACATTAAGAGCACACATTGAGCTCTCAAACTGCGACAGGTTTTTTTAATAAAACTCTTGTGTCGTAAAGAAGATTTCTTCACTGGACTTTTGGATTATATATATATATATATATATATATATATATATATATATATATATATATATATATACAGGGTGTTCATAAAGTCTCGCAGAAGTGTTCATATTTAAAGCTTAATAACTCATATTGTACAAAATCCTTTACTAAATAACATAAAAGTTCAACTCTTGTAGTTTATATTTCTATGTACGTTTCACCAACTCAGCATATGTGTAGCACATAGATCTGTGCATAAAAGAGTGAGAAAGTGGAGTAGGTGTGGTGCTCCACCTCACACGCAAAAACAACCTCCTTGGTCTAGCTCTAGTGAAAATGGGATAGACTCTCTGGCTGTATAGTTGATACTGATAATAGGCCACCCGCCAACTTTACTTTTATCCAGAACAAGCTTTTAGTATCCAGTCTGCCGTAGACTGAGAGGGTTAAAGCATTTAATCTCATGAGCAATTCGCTCGAACATGCATTTCGAGGCCCAATGTTAAATAGCCTCTTTTTACTTTCTGCTATAGACTTCTATCTTCTAATCTTCTCTTCGTCTCGGACCGTATCCTATTCCTTCCTGGTTGTGGGTCAAATGGTGCAAACATACAGTAGTACTGATAATGTTAACTAGTCTCTTATTACGTTATGCTATGGATTTCTAATTCTAATCTTGTCGGCTGGTCTGATTGACGACTTCTTATAGGTCTTACTTTGTTTACGTGGTGTAATGGTTTAAAGTCATGGGAAATGGACTCGTCGCCCCGAGTTCAAATCCGGATGTGGTAATTGCATTTCACTTAACACTAATACCCTTGGGAAAGGTATGGATCCCACTCTCCCTCCAACTATGGATAAATAGTAGGGCGTACTGGCCTCTTTAACCTTGTTAGGCAACCGGTCTAGGAGAAGAAAACTCTGAATTCAAACCTGTTGAACACCGCTTAAGAAATTGACCTTGTGTCACATCCTGCTCGTGCGGAGGGGTTGGCAAATATATATAGGTCTTACTTTGCTCTTTTTAGTGTATACTTCCATTCCTCGAATGGTGGCATTTATGCAATCCACAATGTTGGGGAGTCCTCTTCTTTCGTTCAATCGATGTGAAATAAAAAAAAACTTTATTCTTCCCAGATGACCAGAAATAAGAAAACGTGTTTTTTTACGGCCCTTATTTTTCCTTCCCCCGAGTTTTTTTCTAATTTGAAGGCCCTCACACGATATTATTTGATGATCTTCCTGTTTCACTGATATTTTTTAAAACCTTTTTTTTTTTTCAAATTCCTCCTTCCATGTTTGTTAAATACGCCAGCTCTCAAGCATGTGTGATCTTTGAATTATTAAAAATCAGACTGAGAAAGGCAATGAAATGCCGAAATAGATTTATATCTCTACCAAGGTATCCATTTATTCATTCATTTCTATAATATGTTTATGTAAAAATATATACGCATATCTCATATGTACATTTCATTTCATAATTTTGGTTGAATCCTATCAAGGAAATACTTCATATCATCCACATATATATATATTTGAATATAGATAAGTGGAATATAACTGAGTTCAAAACAAACGAAAAATCTGGAAAAAACCAGCGGGTGTAATGGTTAGAATCCCCGCCTGTCATCTTGACAGTCAGGGTTCGAATCATACACAAAACAATCTTCCTGTCTATAGCTCTGCTGATGAGGCCTAATGGGCTGAAATGTGCATACAGAGATTGACCTTTTCTCGATTTGGTTAGCCTTACATTTGAACGGGTATGCCCGCCTAATTCATTAATTGTCAATTAATTAATTTTCAAAATTAGGTATGACTACAATTAAGTGCATATTTTCCCAAAAATTGTCGGCTAAAAGCCATATCAAACACATTGTTTGTTTGTTTACTTCTCACACCACACCCACACACACATATATATATATATATATATATAATATATATAGAGAGAGAGAGAGAGAGAGAGAGAGAGAGAGATAGAGAGAGAGAGAGAGAGAGAGAAACAGACAGAAAGACAGAGGGAGATATAAAGAGAGAAATAGATTTTTTACTAGCATTTGAAGTTCAAAAGCTGACTGATTGGGTTAAACTACTGCGCATTTTTTATTGGCCAAATGGTCAGTGTTCAGTTTGGATACATAACCTGGGATCTATATCAATGGACTGATATAGATATAAATAAATATCAACCGGAAAAAATGGACAGTACAAAGGGAAATATATAGGGATACACACACACAAAAAAAAGATCAGCTTGAATTTGATAGATAATTGCAACATCACACACAAATGAACTACTAATAAGACACAGATATAATATAATAAAAAAATATGAAAGATGAGTGAAATCATAAAGATTGATAATAAGTAAGATAATGTCGTTGTTCAATCAGTGGATATAATAAAGAACAGAGTTATGTGTAATCAGTGTGACTTTTTTTCTACTTGAGGATTGTAATGTCCACAAAGATCAATTGAATTTGCTGCTATTTGAAGTCCAAAAGCTGATTCATTGGGAGAAAAAAAAAGTAGTGGAGTTTCATCTGGCAAGTAAGAAGTCAAGACTTAAATCCAATACAAAGCAAGTGTAACGTTAACGGCACTCATGTAGGATGATGTATTGATATAGAAACATAGTTGTATACTTATCCATATTCTGTGGAGAGGCTTGGATCCGATTGCTGGACCGATCGTGAGTTGGCTGACAATTCCTTTGTTATATACTCCCCTTTTACTCGGATGTATATAATTGTGGAGAGAGTTCTCGAATACAATAGAGAGAGTCATCTCGGTTGTATAACAGAGACAGAGAGACAGAGACGGAGAGGGAGAGACAGAGACAGAGAGAGATTAGAGATGATACATATGTTAGTTCTTACTTTGGAACTTCTACTAGTTGCTTACTGCTTCTACTTCGTCTAACTTGTCTAGCCACCATCTTGTCTGGGTGGATTTCTTTCTAAGCTTCTGCTAGGGGTTAACTTTCCTTCTTGTTCTGATTCTTCTGATAGGGCTGGGCAAATCATTGTCTTTAATATTAAATTAACTACACAACATGGTGTTACTTGATCAAGTTTTTATTTTCTCAGCCCATGATTGATTCCATCACGGGGAGGAGACACCTTGCCTTATGCCATTTATTGTTTTTAGTAATTCACAAGGCCACTTATTCTAATCATGAGATTTTTATTTTGCCCCAGTTACAACTGCCAAATGAGGGCCACGTCTCACTCAGTTAACGCATAGTTCCAAACTCCAAACCATTCTCACCTCTCAATCTTCCTCTCTCCCACTTCCCCACGTGACTTTCTATCAACGAATAAGAAAACTCCATGTCACGTTGTGCTAATTCATCCTAAAACTTTTCCATTCTAATCTACATGTAATTCTTATATTCCTCCAAAGATCTTTTCCGTGGTAATTTACACGTCACTGTTACAGTCCTGGCTTTTCCCCATCCCACTCTCTCCCTATCGTGTTGCACAAATATCAAACTACTTAGCGAAATAAATATTTAACGCAGGGTACGTGAACCATCTATACATATATAAAGGGTGGTTAGTGGGCATGTATACATGTATGTATGTATCTTGGAAAGATATAGACCTGTTATATTGGTGAGAACACGCAGGGTTGGAAATGTCAAAAATGTGGTCGGATTCCACTTTCTAAGGTTGGATATGTCAGTCATGGAAATATCATTAGACACAATTCATGCACAGTCCAGGAACAAACAATGTGTCGTACAGTCTGTAACAAAGTATGTAAGTCGAATTCGGGTCTTAAGAGATATATGGTGGTACATAAGCATCAAATTTTACCATCTTATCCACTCAATCTAATGGGAAGGAGTCCTTCCTGTGTTATATTTGCATTAAATTTGCGGATCTGCAGCGGGATTGATGATTCACTTGAGGGTTCATGAGAGGAAAGTTCTGATTTTGGGGTTGTAGGATTGTAAGGGACAGCAGTGGTCTATAAAGATTATGCTATTGCTTTGTATGTATGTCCGGAGGAGTCTACGAAAATAAGACAATTAACAACAAAGTAAATATATATACACATTAAATATCCCCGGTTTCTGATTCTGTGCCAACATTATGAAGATTTAATTTATATTTGAATATATTCAAAAATTAAGATATTTAAAATTAAAATAAACATAGAAATAGCATTGAAATGCTATTTTAAAATGTCCAGCATTTGTATATTTCAAAAGTAAATAAATCAAAACACCAGGGTTCCCCTCTCTACCCAAGCGTCTCTGGGTAGCCCCTTCTAGTACATATATAAATGGTAGTTGGTATGAATGTATGTGTGTATATATATATGTATGTATGTGTCTTCTGCAATCTGTAACAAAGTCTGCAAGACAGATTCTGGTCTTAAGAGACATATGGTAGTGCATAAGCATCAAATTTTATCATCTGATCCATCTGATACAACGAGAAGGACGTCCTTCCCATGTCATATTTGTTTTGTGGATCTACATTTGAGGGTTCATGAGAGGAAAGATTCTGTGGTGGGGTTATAGGATTGTGAGGGACGGCAGTGATCTCTAAAGATTATGCTATTGCTATGTGTGTGAGAGTATGGAGAGAGAGTGAGAGTGAGAGAGACAGACAGAGAGAGAGAGACAGAGAGAGAGGTGGATAAGCTAGGTTGATATTAATAGACTAATATTCTGTAGTAGACATGAATAGACTGAAATAGTCTGAGATAGATATATAGTTAGATTGATTAGGAACTGACTGACATAGATAGACGGATTGAAAGATATTAATAAATTAAGTAGATATAAATAGATTAAGTGATAGATAGACAAGGAATTCTGAAAGGAAGATATAAATGAACTGAAAGAGGCTGATAAAATCTATGTATCAATGTCCCTCTCCCTCTCCCTCTCCTCTCTCCTACTCTATCTCTATCACTCTCCGTCTCTCATTCTCTCTCTCTCTCTCTCTCTATATATATATATATATATACATATACATATACATATATATATACCTGTGTGTGTATGTGTGTGTCTGTGTGCCTGTGTGTGTATGTATATATATATAGAGAGAGAGAGACAGACAGACAGACAGGTATTACTTTAAAGAAGAAGAAGAAGAAGAAGAAGAAGAAGAAGAAGAAGAAGAAGAAGAAGAAGAAGAAGAAGAAGAAGAAGAAGGACAACCGCAAGAAACAACAACAAGCAATAATAATAATAATAATAATAATAATAAGAAGAAGAAGAAGAAGAAGAAGAAGAAGACAACAACAACGACAACAATAATATAAGAACAACAACAGCAATAATAATAAAATAATAATAATGATAATAATGATAATAATAATAATAATAATAATAATAATAATAAGAAGAAGAAGAAGAAGAAGAGAGAAGAAGAAGAAAGACAACAACAACGACAACAATAATAAGAACAACAACAGCAATAATAATAAATAATAATAATGATAATAATAATAATAATAATAATAATAATAATAATAAGAAGAAGAAGAAGAAGAAGAAGAACAACAACAACAACAACAGCAGCAATAATAAGAATAATAATATTATAAGAAGAAGTCGTCGTCGTCTTCTTGTTGAAGCAAATAAAAATGACAGAATACCATTAAATGTAATGGTGTAAATTCTAAAAAAGTATGGAAAGACAAATGGAAGCATCAAACCAAATGCCCATAAGAATGTAGGTAATTATGAAAGTGTAGATATCCTCCGGTTATATGAAGCTAAAGATAATTTTAAAATGGATGAAGACATATAATATCCAACATTATTTTCTTTTTGGAATGCAATAAAGGCAGTTGATATTACCAAACCGAAAGTGATGTCAATAAAACAGAAAGAAAAGCTAGAAAAAATGAAAAAGAACAAAAAATGAAATGAAAAAAAGGATTCAAATCCCGTAAAGAAATTGAAGTCTTTAGTAGATTTTAAAAACAAACTGACGTAAAATACATTTTGACTTTAAAAAAAAGAAAAAAAGAAAAGGAAAAAAAAGCAACTGAGGAAGATATGAATAGATTAAAAGATAGACAAACAAGGAAAACTGAGAGGTAGATATAAATAGAGAGAAACAGACATATACATTTATATCTGCCAATCTCCTTCTCCCTCTCGCACTCTTCCACTTCCACTCTCTCTCTCTCTCTCTCTCTTTCTCTCTCTCTCTCTTTCTCTCTCATACCCATATACACACATATAAACATACACCTATATGTGTGTGTATATACATATAGATAGATAGATACATAGATAGATTACTTTAAATAAGAAGAAGAAAGAAAAGAATGTAAAAAAACACAATTTAGTTAGATATGAACAGATTAAGAGAGGGAGGGTGAGAGAGAAGCAAAACTGAGAGGTAGGCCTAAATATACTGGAATAGACTGATAAAATATATCTTACAATCTCTCCATCCCCCTCTCTCTCTCTCTGTAAATATATACATATATATGTGTGTGTGTGTGTGTGTGTGTGTGTGGATATGGATATTGGACATAGAAAGAAGAAGAAGAAGAAGAAGAAGAAAGAAGAAGAAGAAGAAGAAGAAGAAGAAGAAGAAGAAGAAGAGAAGAAGAAGAAGAAGAAGAAGCAAATAACAAAAAAGGAAAACAGACAGGCGACGAAAAGTACATTTTGAAAAAAAGAAAAAACAAAGCAAAAGAAAAAAACGCAAATATGGCAGCTGCCTCATCCTTATCGATGCGCATGCTCACAGAAAAAAAACAACCGACTAATCCGGCATCGACTTTAGCAGCAACAAAACCGAATTTTACCAAAGTTATCTGCTTCGCAAGTAGAACATTAAATTAAAATAAATAAATAAAAAAAATAGAAAGAGAAGAAATTTCTGTCGACGTTCACAAACCTCTAGCTGCAGGCCCAGGTGTACGCCATTTAACGAATTTGATTCAATCGACCGTGAACTATATTAGCGTATTCCTCACCACGGTCAATAATTCGGCGTGATCGCATCACTGGGCACAATTAGCTCGGGCCGCCATTTTGAAAAGAGCGGTATAGCAGAATCTAATATAGCTGCACCATTAGTTCGCGCCATTTTTAATAATTCAATTTATCTATCAATTTGTTTATTTATTTATAGATACGCTGGTTTATGGTGTTCTTTTGCCTTATGGTTAGTTAGCACAAGATATTGTGTTGTCACATTAACACACCGGAATGGGCATGATCGCTGTGTGGAAAGCGTTTCTGGGAAAGGAAATATGGAATTAGAAGATATAAATTCAAAGGGGCTACACCTTAAGATATTAGTTAGCTTTAAGATAGCACATTATCATACGCATACTCATACACACATAAACACCATATATATATACATATATATACATATATACATACACATACACATATATTTATATATATTGCTCTGTATACAATTAATGTATTACACATCTTACATAGCGATCACTTAGTGATTCGAAATAATCCTTGTATAAATTTATAGATGTACATCAGCATAGTAATGCATTGTGGATATACAGAGGATATAGATGATTCCAAGTAGGATGAGCCACAACTTAGCAGTCAACTGGAAACTTTTCATATATATATATATATATATATATATATATATATATATATATATATATACAATTTTTTTGGCTTATCATAAAGGCTCACGATTTACATGTATTTGACAAATACTGACAGGAAGTTCAATTACGTGAATTTCCGAATTGAACATAACTTTCTTTAAATTTCTTCAAATATTTTATTATTGTAAGATATTTATATATTACTCTACAAGTTATGCAATAATTTAGGTATTTCTATCATTTTTTTTAGATCTAATATAACGTTTTATATCTTATCAAGCTATGAGATTACCAGTTTTAATTTATATATATATATATATATATATATATATATATATATATATATATATATGTGTGTGTGTGTGTGTGTATGTGTGTGTGTGTGTCACCTAGAAGTCCTCCGTGTAGTGACTGCACCTATAAACTTATGTTTATCTATTAGTTTCTACAAAGTTAACAGGGGGAAGGTAGAATGGTTACCTAGCACGTGGTAGCATGAACAAGCAGGATCTTGATAGCAGTAAATGGCACGTGGACTTATACTAAGTTGTAACTTAGATAATTCAACAACTCTGGTATAACCACACGTGTACATGATTGAACGTGCTTCACGTATACATGTACATATGTGAGTATAAACACAGCGAACATTAGAACAATATTGGCGCCCCAGAGGAATTATCCCTACAAAAAACAAAATCTGAAGGTAATGTCGCTTATCTGACACACAAACGCAAAATATACCGTTTTACTAATCTCATTTCATTCCACAAGAACATCAATAGTAGTAATTTTGGATTACTTACTACGCGCATAAATCCCCCGAAAAAGGATCTCCTTAACATTGGTCGTCAACCCCTCAGTCGAGGTAAAGTCCGACACAAAACCTCTGCTGCCTTCAAGGAAAGGCTAGGGGAGTAAACCCCGAAATCAAATCAGGAGCCGGAGTCCCTCAGGTGGTGTAATGCTGAAATCCAGTATTACCCATCAACTCTTGCGACACTACCGTTGCCAAACCACATAGGTAACGTACTTTTCCTTTGGATCACAGTGGCAGAGTGGAGAGGAGGGTTTGCTGCACGGTCAACAGTTTATCCTCCATATGAACCCGCCCAGGCTATATAGTTCAAATTCAAAAAAACAAACTTTGACTCTACTCCCTCGACTCTCGTAGACGGAAGGCTGCCAACCATATATATATATATATATATATATATATATATATATATATATATAACCAGCATTTTCTTTTATGCATACTGATGCACAAAGTAGACATTTCATGTCAGACGAATTTCTTTTCTATCTTTTCTAGTTTTCTGGAAGGTTTCGTGATATCGGGGTGGAGCCTGTTGATTAGTCAAGCTAAGTTTTTTTTCCCTAGTACACTCAACACCCTAAAGTGTCATCAGTGGGGTAGATTTAATTGAATTTGTTCCTGGTTCTTTTTAAACGCGGAAGGTGGTTAAAAACTGAGTAGCAGTCTGAGTAAGTAGGAGGGAAACTCATAGAAATTATATGAAGGTGTGTGGTGATTGGGTTGGGAGAAGTTGGACATAAAACTTGATGAGATCGAAAAGAAACTTGTCATATATATATATATATATATATATATATATATATATATATATATATATATATATATATATTACACTACTCCTATTAGTAAACCCTTGAGGTAAGAAAAAAAACGGCAAATAATTTGTTAGTAAAAATATACTTCAAAACAGCATGGGAAAAAAGAAGAAAAAAAAAAAGACCAAGAGTGTCGCACCAACTGAAAATAAGGTCCAAAAGAATATATATATATATATATATATATATATATATATATATACAGAGAGAGAGAGAGAGAGAGAGAGTTTAGCTCAGTCGGTAGCGCATCCGGATTCAATACCAGCCCTCAGGATTCAATAACAGAAGGTTCCGGATTCAATACCAGCCCTCCATAACTCAGCGTATAAGTTATACAGGTATCTGTGCAGTAAAGTCGGGAGCTGATGGTAGGTGTGGCGCTCAGATGCAAAGACAATCTCCCTGGTCTAGCGCTAATGAAAAAGGGACAGACTCCCTCGCTGTCTGGCTCATACTGACAATACACCACTTTGTCGACCTTACTTTATATATATATATATATATATATATATATATATATAGTGCGACAGAGAAATTGATTACAAAGGCATTGAGCCGAATTATATGAATTCGGAATTATGTGTTAATTATATTAATCTTATTTTCTATTATCATTTAATCTGTGGCTGGATGGTTAGATTTTACGGCATTTTAATCACTGGTGGGTTATTTTATGCCGACGACATTTTGTTTTATTCATTCTTGTATAGTATTCAATCCTTTTTTCAAACACAACTTTCTTCAACATATTTTTTTATCTATCTAAACCGTAGATAGGACCCTAAAAAGTACTACCACTCCGGGTCATGGTTTACCTGGGACTAATGGCGAGATAGGGGTTCCCCACACTCCCCAGTGTTCCAGATGTGAAAGTTCACCACTAGATACAGTTTAATGACATACACAACGACACTATGACCCTCAGCCACCACCTTCTAGCTCATATATGATAAAAAGGGTTTGTGGGTTACCATAAATGCAATAGGGTTTGGACAATCATATAAATACCTAGGCTTGTCGTTACCGGCGGATTGGTCAGAGGAGTCCATTGCAATCGACCGTTTAAGTAAATGCCAAAGTTGAGTGTTGCGTGTCATGGACTGCTCAGCGGCGAGGATCCTTAAGCATTACGGGTCACCACGCATGGCAAACAGGCGGCCCCATTGAGGTGATTTTACCGCGCTGTAGAGGTGCAGTCGTTGTATTCTACAGTTCCAGCAAGAAAAAAATATTCATATCTTAGTAGGTATTAAAGCTCCCTCGCTCTCTCTCTCCCCCTGTCTCGCTCTCCCCTGTCTCTCTCTCTCTCTCTCTCTCTCTCTCTCTCTATCTATCTATCTATCTATCTAGCTAGCTAGCTAGCTAGCTAGCTAGCTATCTATCTATCTCTCATATATATATATATATATATATATATATATATATATATATATGTTTTGTCTCTGTGTGTGTGTATCTCTCTCTCTCTCTCTCTCTCTCTCTCTCTCTTCTCTCTTCTCTCTCTTCTCTCTCCTGTGTCTGTGTGTGTACGCGCGTAATTTATTTACTTACAGCACATGCTAATTCCTATTTTATTTTATATAATATTTCCTTTGCATTGGCCCTGTATCTATCTCTGTACATCTATCTATCTCCCCTCTCTCTATCGCTCTCTCCACACACCACACACACACACACACACACACACACAACACACACACGCACACACACATATATATATATATATGTATGTGTGTGAGTATATGTGTGTGGATGATATTAGAAATTGTACATTCTCATGAACATATTAGCAAACAGGTGATATCCCAACATTTGTTGTCATCGTCTTATCGGACTGATATTTAATATCAAGCCTCAGTAATCAATTATATATCTCACCCAGCACAGATTAAATACTGGAAAACATCAATTTTGATGGTTTTCCTCTATTTAAGAGCTGAGTTTATTAGAAGTTATTTTCTATTTTATTTTATTTAGTCATTTCATTCTTTATTCTATTCTTTTCTTTTTATAGAATGTCTTTAATAACACTAACATTCATTTTTTTAACATGCTTTAGACTAATGTGGACGTTTCAGTATTTATTGAATATATAGAGATTAAGCAAAAGTTGTAATTATTATTAGAGTTAAAAATAAAATGGCTTCAGCAAATAAAAATCTGAAACTGATCTTATTATTTGCTATTAAAATGCATTAGAAATAACTGTTACAATGAAAAATAAGTTGGAAATGACTTTTACTTTAAAAATGCATTGCATTTTTTTTTTTTTTTACTATAAAAAAGCATTAAAATGATTTTTACAATGCAAATGCATTAGAAAGGATTTTTGCAATGAAAATAAATGGAAATTATTTTTACTGTAAAAATGCATTGATTACTATTCATTATTGGTCTAAATTTTAAACTAGAACTAGTAATCGAGACCGTCATATCTCAAAAGGTGATTTATATTTTAAGTTCAGCCACTTATTGGGTTTGTCCTGCGATAATATATATATATATATATATATATATATATATATATTATATATGTGTGTGTGTGTGTGTGTGTGTGTGTGTGGTGTGTGTGTGTGTGTGTGTGTGAAGAAAAGGAAGTAGTATATTAAGAAAAATTGAAAAAACACAAGTTTAAATGAGTTAAATGGTGAGTTTATTGGCCGACGCTACAGTGTTTCGATCTATTAATTAGATCATCTTCAGGGCATTTGTTGGTATATGGAAGGTAATAAGATATTTTTTTAGCACAGAATAACGAGAAAAGGGAGTGATATTCCTTGTTTATCATTTTAATGATCTAATTAATAAATCGAAACACTGCAGCGTCGGCTAATAAACTCACCACTTAACTCATTTAAACCTGTGTTTTTTTCAATGTTTCTTTATATATATATATATATATATATATATATATATATATATATATATATATATATTCATCATATATATATTTATCTAAAATTGCTACCAGGTTCAATGTATTTCTTAAAATATAAAGCATTTATAGTTGTAGAAAAAGGTTTTTTGTCTGCCAAAATGCACCTCCTTCTGGAGAACTGAAGAATTTTAAGTTGCTACATTTCCTATATACTTGTCTGGTTCGGGATTATTTTTATTTCTCTTTCTGTCATTTTAATTAGTTTGTATGAATTTTAGTTTCTAAATCTAGACTCTTTTTCTTTGAAACTAAAGATTAGATTTCCATAAGATTACATTTCTCCTTTATTCAGGCAAAAGTAATTTGTAATTCTGTCATCTATCTTCAACCCCCACTTCTTTTTTCCTTTATTCACTTTGTTTTAATCTTATTTGTGTATCGAGTTAAAGTCCTTTGGTAAATCAATTTAGTTGTAGGTTTTTTTAATAATTAATATATATCTAAGACAAACCACTCATTAATCATTAGATTCTCTACCTAGCCTAAATCCAGAATATGCTATCTACCATATTCTTCTCCCCATTCACTTCCTCCTGCCTCTGCATCTTACTTTTCAATGGGATAAAATTAGATATTTTATAAAAAAATAAATAAGGTCTGCAAAATGGATTTATATTTTTTTTTAAATGTTATTATTATTTTACCTTAGCGAAACGTGTTTAAGATATTCTGATATTCAGGAGTTAATTAACCCCATTTATATATATATATATATATATATATATATATATATATATGTGTGTGTGTGTGTGTGTGTGTGTGTGTAAAAATGGAAAAGGAATTGAATCCGACAATATGAGGAAAAATGAGTAAAGAAAAGAAAAGAAAATGGATAAAATGAATTTAATCGATATCACATTAATCGATATTACTTACACATGTGTTTCGGTCAGTTTATGTGTGTGAAAATATTTCGCACACATACAAGAATCGACCTTCATCAGAGTGAACATTTATTTTTATGAAAATATTCGTTGGGAAAAAACAACAGAGATTTTTGGAAATATTCGAAAATCGAATTTTTAAAATTTGGAACGCTGAGAAATAGTTAAAATAGACCGTTATGATTAGGATATTTGTTTTTGTTTTTTAGGGGTTATGGTACAAAATAGTTTTTATTGTTACAAAAAAATAAATAAAATAAAAAAAAGTGTTATATATATATATATATATATATATATATATATAATATATATATATATATATATATATATATATATAATTTAAGAGTAAGGAAATGAATCCGACGGTATAAGTATAGATAAAAGGATATGAAAACACAAATTATTGTTAAAATGAAAATATTTTATATCATATTCATAGCTAATATTGAACAATATTTCGATTTATAAAAAGCATCTTCAGAGCTTGTTTTTTTATTTTTTATTCCGGACTAATCGAGAGAGGAACTAAAAATAATTTGAATTCAAAACGAAACCATTCATGAGCTTGTACGTTTTTTGGAATATCAATGTTTTCGTTTTGAATTGAAATTATTTGCAGTTCCTCTCTCGATGAGTCCGGAATAAAAAAAGGCTCTGAAGATGATTTTTATAAATCGAAATATTGTTCAATATTAACTATGTATATGATATAAAATATTTTCATTTTATCAGCATCGTGTTTTTTTCATATCCTTTTATCTATCTATCTATCTATCTATCTATCTCTCTCTCTCTCTATATATATATATATATATATATATATATATATATATATATATGTGTGTGTGTGTGTGTGTGTGCGTGTCTTTGTGTGTCTGTGTGTGTGTGCGTGCGCGCGTGTGTATAGCGGTGTGTTTTTAAAAAATACATAAAATTCTGAAGAAGCCTCTTAAATCCACAGAGGTGGAATATTTATTGAATATAATTATATTTCGGTATTTACTGTTTTCCTTCACTTTTCCTAACAATAATATCTATATATCTATATCAATACCAAGAAAGACTATAAAGCAACAACAACAACAGAAAAAAAAACATTCATTACGATACTGAGCTTAAATTATCTATATATTATTACTCATGTGCCTTAATTGTACAATCGTTATCATCTTACAACAGCCTCTGATTAAAAATGAGACCGTCCAAATCTTCCAAGATTAAATGCAAACATGTAAATCTTGATTATCTGGTGTTGCTTACCCACTTAATTCTTATTTCTAATGAATGTCGTCACCTCAGCCAAATAATGGACCATTCCGTTTTTATTTTAAAGAAAGAAATGGAAGAAAAAGAACATGCTACACAGAAAATTATGATAAGGACGAAATAAAGAAAGTAGGGGAAAGATAGAGAACGGAGGTGAACTCGCGGAATAGATAACGCTAATCTGTTTTATTCGAACATAATGAAAAGATGAAAAGAAACAGAGAATCAAAGAGTGAGAGAGAGATAGAGAGAGAGAAGAGAGAGAGAGAGAGAGAGAGAGAGGAGAGAGAGAGAGAGAGAGATTTAAATCATGATTATTATAGTTTTTACATATTGAACTATACCAAGAGCTCTTAAGTAAACATATCAAACGTTGTGATAATCAAAGTATCATACTGTGGTATACGCTCAGGTGTCGTTATATTTAGCAAGCTAGATTTGCAGATCATTGTTAGTTAGTTCGATTCTCATTAGGTGCCCCATACATTTGTTTTTGTGTCACATCTAAGCTAAGATTAGTAAATAACTATATCCACATGTCCTGCTTGTCAATTTTAATGTACGTGATCGTGTTGCAATATGGAAACAACGAAGATAAAATATCACATTGGAAAAGTAGGTGTATAATAAAGAAATGTTATGAAATTAAGTGAAAAAGAAGTTTACGTACAAGTTGCACATTATAAAGAAGAGAAAAAAATGTATGAACTCAAAATAATCTGTGTCAATAGAAAGACGGCAGAAGTTATGAAGGCATGATGGGGTGTGAAAGAGGATACGCAAAAAGAAAAAAAAAGAAAATTGAAACGAGCAGGTAAAAAAAAAGGATGTTGCAGAAAAAAATATATATTTAATGAAAAAAAAACAAACCAGTAATTTAAAGAAAATATATTCTAATATGTTGATGCAGTTGTAAAAAGTCAAAAGATAAGGCGACAGAAATAAAAGTAAAAGAAAGGAGGAAAATAAATTGTAGTTCGATCGAGTTGTATTTGCAAACTCGACCACGTTCACTTTTAGCTCCGCAATCTTTGTCCAACACCACTTTCTTACAATTCCGTAATGATCTCTCAACGAAATTAAACTCTCCCTTCATTCGACTTTATATTCACCTACCCCACGCCTACGATGCCTCTCATTACCGGTCTGCACTCTTTTGTAAAAAATGAGTCAATTTCGGCCGCCAATCTTTCTCCGGTCACGAGGTTTGTGAAGTTCCATTTTTTATTTAAACTACAAAAATAAGTAAATAAATAAATATAGAAGGAAAGAAGATAAAGTGTAATATGAAATATATACTGAAACACTAAGAAAGAAATGAATGAAAGAAAGTTGGATAGTACAAGTTTTAACCACTTTCTTGATTTAAGAAAAATGTTTTATACCAATTTCTAAACACACACACACAAACACGCACGCACGCACGTGGTGTTCCAAAAGAAATGCCTATCATCCATTCGCAGTTATAGGGTTTTGTGTATTACGGTATGAAATGAAATGAAGAGAGAATAACAAACACAACTGGTTTGCTGTATAGATGGAGATTTTATTGATAAGACCGTTAAGTCTGAACGCTAGAGTCCAGACACTCAGAAATTTTATTTACTTATTTAGATTTGATTTAATTCATTTAAATCCCCACACAGTAACTACAACATATAGAAAGAGGACTATAATACAGTTGGATAGTCCAAATTTTCAACTAGTTTTTTTTTTTTTTTTCAAGATTCATTTTCTTTTCCATCACCTAACTAAAGTGCATAGCGAACGGTGGTAATTATGTGTTAATAATTTATTATCTGTTTTTTTTCTCTCTCCATCTCATCTGTATCTTTGGTAAATCGGTAATCTGATAGATCTGACATTATCAAACAATCGGCATGGTAAAAAATACGCGAAAGGAACACGCTTTTTAAAAAAAGATTCCGCAATGAAATGGCGAAATGAACAACAAAAAAAAAAAGAAATATCGCAAAACATCTCGTTTACAGTGTAATATTAATCATTTTATTCATAATGTCCATTTTATTATTTGATGGGGGGGGGCGTCGGGAAACAGAGGGAAGAGAAAGAATATCAAGTCGATCGTTTGATGTCGATCGTCCTGGGATGAAATTGACGTGTTTGGCGTTTATTAGACGGAACGGCGAAAGAATTCCTCGTTTATTCTCGTTTCCCTGCCATATCAGGTCTTCCATGAAAAATAAATAAGCGATAGAAAAAGATAAATAAATAAATTGATAAAACAAAGAAAAAAAAAACGAACGTAGGCACAAGGATCCGTTTCGTATTTGAAGAGTGAAATAGCTTCATGCAATAGACTTCAAATTACAATGAAGATTTTTTTCTTTTTTACCAGTTCTGTTTTCTGTTGTTTTCGAAGTTTTCTTTTTATTTCCGGATTTTTCTTTTGGCCTTTTCGAAAACGTCCGTTTTTTTTTTTTTTCTTTTTTTCTTTCTCAAATCAAAGATATCATCTCCATTGCTTTAATTAGTTTTGCATTTTCTTTTGTTTTCTTGTTTGTTTTTTTCTTTCTCTTCGATATTTGTTTTCCCTTTTTTCCTTTATTCTTTGTTGATTTTTTTCACCATCTTTTCTTTCTTATTTTTCATTTTATTGTTGTTGTTATTTTTTATTTTTGTAATCATTTATCAACAAGTTCGTTTTTATCACCTATCAATTTATTTTACATTTCTCTTCATTCTTTTTTATTTATTCTACTGTTCCTTTCTTCGTTTAACATAGTTATGTCTTTTTCATCTCTCTTTTTTATTCTTTCTGGGTCTTTCTTTCCTTAAACGTTATTCCTATATATATATATATATATATATATATATATAATATATTATATATATATATATATATATATAGCTATTATTCATTTATTTATAAGTCTTTCTTTATCTCCATCTCCTTTCTTTCTTTCTTCCTTTCTTTCTCATTAATTTTCATTAATGTCCATCTTCTTTCTTTCTTTCTTCCTTTCTTTCTTTTTGTTTTCATTAATATTCCGCTTTTTTCCATTAAACTCTATTCTTATATCCTATACCTCTAATTTATTTATTTATTTACTCATTATTTTATTATTTTGTAATTCATTTTTTATTTATCTATCCATCTATCCATTTGGTACTTTCATTTTTCTCAACATATGTCACACTTGATACTTACTTTCTTTCTTTCTATTTCCTTGTTTTCTTTAAAGATCTGAGTTTTGTTCCATTAAGCCCTCTTTGTATATCTTATATCTCTTATTTAGTTATGTGGTTCTTTCTTTCTCGACATTTGATAATTTTTTTCTTTCGTTCTTTCTTTCTCTTTGTTTTTAATGATGTTCCGCTTTTGGCCAATAAACTCTCTCCCTATATCTTAAACTTCTTATTTATCTATTCATTCATTTATTATTTGGTTATTTTCGTAATTCGCCATTTATTTATATTTATTTATTTACCGCATTTAGCGACATAGAGGACGCACTTTTTTCCAGAATTTTGGCTCAAAAAATTGCCCTGTAGGTGAAGTTTTATTATTATTATTATTACTCCTTTTAAGTTTTCACATCAGTGTTAGCTGATGGTCTTTCACTGGAGTCTGAGTGACAGCAAGTCTCCTCAGGTCTCCAGGACTCTTCTGAGTATTCTGGCAGATTGCAGCAGTGCAGTGTTCTGAATGGTTTCAATCCTTCCTCTGATTTCCAAACTTTCCAAACCCTGTTCCAATCCTTTTGGGACTGTTCCAAGTGCACCAATTACAATTGGTATCACTTTCACTTTCATATTCCCTAACTTTTTCAGTTCTCTGGCAAGGTCCAGATATTTGTCTATTTTTTCATTTTCCTTTAGCTTCACCCTGTGATCTGCTGGCACTGCAAAATCCACCAGTTGCCAAGTTCTTTCTTTTTTGTTTATCAATACTAGGTCTGGCTTTCTTGCTGGGATAAGGTGATCCGCTTTTATCTCAAAGTCCCAGAGAATTTTGTGCGTTTTGTTCTCAAGAACAGATTCTGGTTTATGCATATACCATTCTGTTGTGTGGTCAAAATTTAATTTTTGCATAATTCCCAGTGGATCACCTTCCCAACCCAGTCGTGTCTAGCTTTGTATTCTCGTTGTGCTAGTTTGCTACATAATGTATTGTGTATGCTTATTGCTTGCCTGTACTGCCAAATTGCTTTTATACAGCTATGTTTCAACAATATATGCTTAAATACATCAAATACTCTTTTGTGCGTCTTATATGCCCGTGCATCTTATATGTCGTCAAATACGGTATTTATATTCTTTATTTGGTTCTTTCTTTCCCGGCATATCTTACATTTGATGCTATTTTTTCTTTCTTTCTTTCTCTTTGCTTTCATTAATGTACCGCTTTTTAAACTCTCTTTCCATATCTTATAACTATTATTTACGTATTTAGTTCTGACATACCTTTTTTTTATTTTCATTTTTTACTTTTGTCTTTCTTTCTTTCGTGCCACATTTCCCTTTTCACTGTGTTATTCTTTTCTTTTTCATTCCCGTTTTAATTCTTTCGTTTTTTTTCTTCATTAAATCTATTTACTAATCCCTCCACATGAATAGGATGTGATACAAGGTCAATTTCTTAACCAGTGATTTAACCATCCACATATATTTCTTAACACTTTCTTGCTTTCTGTTTTGTTTGTTTATTAATTTACTTATTTCTATAGCATTATGCTGGGGGCACGGTTTCAATTTATGGAACAATGCTCCGGGCACGCTACCAAATGTCGTTTTATCGGGGTGTGTGGTGATGCGGGCCACTTACAGCGTGCTTGAACCTGCTCGTTCGGACTTCCTATTCCCACGTTGTCTGCTGATGCGCAGGAAGGTTGAAGGAGAACTGGTTTCGTGCCTTTTCAAATCGGCTGTGTCTGACTATGACCAAATTAACCAATGCTGTCAACGGGTCAACAAAACAATAACCTTGAACGCTTATTGATGATTATATACAAAAAATGCATTTATTAATCATACAATGATGAATATCTTGTACAATAACAAAGGAACGTGAATATCGATGTTAGAGTCAGTTTTTTTTTCAAGTTGACTGGCGATATACAGCTAGATTTTTATGGCTCGACCTGTAGCGAGCTCTCGATCTCTGTGTGCTGGTCTATCTTCGGGTCTTCTTTTTATGGGGTCCAGACCCCTCCCCGCGAACATACGGCTCTGATTGGCCAGCCAATAGAAACGCCGGACCAATGACCTCGCAGGGTAAACCTCGGGGATGAGTAAAAACCCTCCCCACTTCTCTTTGATTGGTGAACCACTCGATAATATTGATTATTGTTATGAATGGCCTTGTGCCAGTCTTAGTTTGAATATGCTTTTAGTTTTTCAAATGCCACGACCGAAGGTCAATCATTATTTTATTTATCAAATATTGGTATTTTTTAATAAATTTCAACATTCTTAGGAATTTATTTTTGACAACCCGAGGTCAATTATTGTTTTATCTAATATAAGTATTATATAAACATGCTCAAATTCCATAGCATTGGAATGTTTAGCCTACGTGACACAAATCCTTCATTTTGACAAACTGAAATTTTTAATATTTTCTTTATTATTATCTGTTTTTTTTTTATTATTATTTTTACACTTCCTTACAAAATCAACTTTAACTTTTAACTTTTAATAACCTCCTAGTAATTAATTTAATTAATTTCAACCCTATAACACTATTATAGTGTTACATTTCTTTTTTTATGTATTTTTAATTTTCATTCTTATTTGGGTCTTTTTTTTTTTCGATTTTCGACACTTTTTCTTTGTTTGCTTATTTTTTTTCTCTATCCACTTCTTTTTAATTTCTTCTTTCCTTCTTTCTTTCGTTGTATGTTGTTCTTTTTATTTAATTTGTTTTTTTCTATCTATTCCTTTATCTATTTCTTTTTCTTTTGTTTTTTCTTTCTTGCATTCATTTCTTTCTTACATTTTCAGCATATTTTTCTAATATTAATACTCATGTTCCTTATTTGTACGATCGTTATCAATTTGCAACACCCTCTGGTTTAAAATGGAATCGTCCAAGATGAAATGTAAACATGTAAATCATGATTTTTTCGTGTTGCTTATCCGCCGATAATTTCTTTTGAGAGTCGGTTAAATAATTGACTTTTCCGTTTTTATTATAAAAAAAAATAAGAGAAGAAAAAGATCATGCTATACAGAAAAATATAATAAGAAAGAAAGAAAGTGGTAAACGTTAGAGAGAGGGGCGATTACACAAATCTATTTTAATAGATAATAACATAATACGTTGTGATAATTAAATTATCATACTGTGGTATATCCACAGGTCATCCTAGTAATGATAACTGCTTGAATTATTAACTCATTATTATAACAAGCAAAAGTATGCAGACCCCCAGGCGCAAGTATTTAAGATTTAATGTAATAAAATATTATATCAAATTAGAAAGACTAACAAAACTAAATAAGAACGTAAATAAAAATATTAACTCATTTTGATTTGATTTCACTGCTGTCTCTTTAAGTTATTACGACGGGATGTTTGCTCATCTTTAATAGAATATACCCAAATAATTAGAAATCAATAATACAAAGCAAATATTTATAAAAATATCCTTAATGATCAATATGTACATTAGGCTTCCGGTTCACACTGTAAACCACTATTTGCCTGTATATATAAATACAATTGCAAGTTATTAGTATGTTGATAAGGTCGACAGTATTAATAATTCCAAACGCTTTTTAGATAATTAAGATTTAAATGAAATCATAAAAAATATTACGTAGGACCTAAGGGAATTGTGACGTCAGTGGTGATTTAGTTTCTGTCGACACCTGATCGTGATGATGATAATAATGATGATGTATGGCCGGTTTAGGTCAGTCGGTAGAGTGTTCGGCTAGGTATCACAATGTTCTTGTTTCGATTCCGGCCCTCGCCAACTCAGCGAATTAGTAGCACAGGGATATGTGCGGTAAAGTGAGGAGCTGATGGTAGGTGTGGCGTTCCACCTCATATGCTAAACTAATCTCCTTGGCCTAGCACTGGTGAAATGGGGATAGACTCCCTCGCTGTCTGGTCGATACCGATATTAGGCCGCCCCGACGACTTATATATATATATATATATATATATATATATATATATATATATATACTATATACATGTGTGTGTGTGTGCGTGTGTAAAAATGGAATTGGAAATGAATCCGACGATATGAGGAAGAATAAATAAAGAAAAGAAAGAACAGAATGGATAATAAAATGAATTTAATCATTATCATTTACACACACACATACACACACACACCACACACATATATATATATATATATATTATAATATATTATATATATATATATATATATATAGATATATATATATATAGAGAGAGAGAGACTTTAACACCATTCTGAAACTTGGTGGTTATCTCCTTTTACAATTCTATCGTTGCTCTCACAACTTTCCTCTTTCCCTTTCCGGTAGTATTACTGCTCCCTTTCTTAGGATCTATTAAGAAGGTTAAAGTAGCCGTAAAATAGAGAATAAACACAAACGAAGCAAATAATTTTCACAAAAACAATATCAGACACTCGTTCAAGATAGCAACTGACACTAAATGATGCTGATTTAGCCGTTCGTTCTTCTTTGGTTTCCCTCGGTAGTTATGCGCGCGATTTCCGATTTCATCGGCTCGACTTGTGTGTTCGAAGTCCAAACATTTGGACGACAACTGCTGACCTTTTTGACTCTGTTTTGGTTCGAACTCCCCTGAATTCGTTCGAGTCATTCAAGAACCAAGTCTCTCTCTCTCTCTCTCTCTTCTCTCTCTCTCTCTCTCTCTCTCTCTCTCTCTCTATCCGTATATAATCTAAAAAGTTTATTATACATTGAGCTCTCTGTAGTGATTTAAAGATTCACTGTATTTATACATACTGTATCATACAATAATAATACAGTGTGTCTTAGAAATCACATATAAAATCATCCCTTACTACCAAGTTTTGGATACCTCACACACACACACACACACACACACACACATATATATATATATATAATATATATATATATATAATATATATAAAGGTAAAAGTATCCAACTGACTGGTATGTTGGGGATAATTCTATTTGGGATCATCAATATATCTTGTCATTCACAATGCATGTTCATGTTGATGCAAACGTATAGATTTATACAAGTATATTTACAAATGCCTAAGAGAGCTCAATGTATGATAACTAAAAATAAACTTATATACAGAGCGACATCTATACTTTCAAGAAGAAAGAAAAACTTAACCTGGCTATTGTTAATCTATTTCTAACAGAACTCAATAAATGAAATGCGCCTAGTCTCATCAGATAGCCTACTACATAATGACTAAGAAAGCAAACTAGAACAGAGAAAATATTTCTTCTTTTCCTTCTCTTTTATAAGACCAGTGAAATCTCTCCTTTTCAAGCACACCCATATAAAACCTTAAATTTTATGATATTAATAAAAAGAAAAGAAAGGCAAGCAAATACACTAAAAATGTTTTTTGAATTTCAGACAGAATATATATATATATATATATATATATATATATATATATATATGCGGTGGTGAGTAAAAAAGTAATGCCATTTTGTTTAGGAGAGGTATAATTACCAACACAGGAACATGTATAATATATCCAAATGAAGCTGGTCTTCGGTGGATCACATCCCTACTTCTCACTGTTTCTCTTAATAGTAATGTTCCACCTATGAATGCGAGCATGTATCTCTATCACGTATAATTCTGTTAACTGTTCTTTGAGCCATTTTTCACTACAGATTTCACATCCTCGTCACTGGAATAATGTTTGCCCTTCTAATCTCTTTCATGGGACCAAAGAGATGATAGTCTGGGGCAAAAAATATTCCTGTAACGAGAAAGTGAAATCTGTAGTGAATATATATATATATATATATATATATAGGGGGGGTAAACTATAGACACGTGTTTCGAGGTATCACCTCTCATCAGTATAGTTTTACGGTTTTTAGCAGCTGCCTCTGGCTGGGTTCGAAACCCGAACGAACTTACGCTCGCCCAAGCTTCTTACCCACACATCCACAGTCAGTCGCCAAGTATAGCAGGCTATTTAATTGCTATATTTCTAGGGGAAATGACCTTCACCTAGAGTCTCAAACTATGTAACAAAGTGAGATTTGGCCGAGCCGAATACGGTGAATCTGCAATTATATACCTTCTAAATAGAGTGCTCAACGAGAACGGAAGCGTATAAAGGGGTAAACTATCACGTGTTTCGAGGTATCACCTCTTCGTATAGTTATACGGTTTTAGCAGCTGCTCTGGCTGGGTTCGAAACCCGAACGAACTTACGCTCGCCCAAGCTTCTTACCCACACATCCACAGTCAGTCGCCAAGTATAGCAGGCTATTTAATTGCTATATTTCTAAGGGGAAATGACCTTCACCTAGAGTTCTCAAACTATGTAAACAAAGTGAGATTTGGCCGAGCCGAATACGGTGAATCTGCAATTATATACCTTCTAAATAGAGTGCTCAACCGAGAACGGGAAGCGTATAAAGGGGTAAACTATAGACACGTGTTTCGAGGTATCACCTCTCATCAGTATAGTTATACGGTTTTAGCAGCTGCCTCTGGCTGGGTTCGAAACCCGAACGAACTTACGCTCGCCCAAGCTTCTTACCCACACATCCACAGTCAGTCGCCAAGTATAGCAGGCTATTTAATTGCTATATTTCTAAGGGGAAATGACCTTCACCTAGAGTTCTCAAACTATGTAAACAAAGTGAGATTTGGCCGAGCCGAATACGGTGAATCTGCAATTATATACCTTCTAAATAGAGTGCTCAACCGAGAACGGGAAGCGTATAAAGGGGTAAACTATAGACACGTGTTTCGAGGTATCACCTCTCATCAGTATAGTTATACGGTTTTAGCAGCTGCCTCTGGCTGGGTTCGAAACCCGAACGAACTTACGCTCGCCCAAGCTTCTTACCCACACATCCACAGTCAGTCGCCAAGTATAGCAGGCTATTTAATTGCTATATTTCTAAGGGGAAATATATATATATAATATATATATATATATATATATATATATATATATATATATATATATATATAAAACAATTTTTTTTTGCGATGAAACAAAGAAAATACAGTGCTCAATCACAAATTGTGAGAGCTAATATCTATTTAATTTGCTGAGTTTTTATAGATCAATGTTCATTATAAACAGCTACCCAGGTTTCATGCCAAGGGGCAATCATCATCATCATATATATTAATATATATATATATATATATATATATATATATATAAAGTAAAGTCGTCGGGGTGGCCTAATCTCGGTATCAGCGAGGGAGTGTATCCCCATTTCAATAGTGCTAGACAAAGGAGATCTTTTTAGCATCTGAGGTGGAGCGCCACACCTACCATCAGCTCCTCACTTTACCGCACAGATCCCTGTGCTACTCTTACGGTGAGTTGTCGTGGGCCGGTATTGAACCAGGAACATTGTGATTCCTAGCCCAACACTCTACCGACTGAAACCCCCTTTCTTTGTTAATATGAATACCAGTTAAAAGAACCGTAGTTTCTGACATATTTACCTCGTACGGGTTAGGCACAAGGCCCTATCAATGTGGGACCACCCACAAGCCGTGACTCTGTAGAAATGTTCTTTTGACTTAACCGTTGAAATTTCTGTCAGTGTTTTGAAATAGTTTTATTTCGTTAGCTAATTGAAAATTCACATAACTGAATTAACGTTTAATTAATGATCTCTTGTACAGCGCCATTGCTGTTGAATTTCAAGTTACCTTAACGTCCTCATCTTGTCAGTTAATTCAACTCTAATATCATTAAATGAATACTTGATTACTGAACTCATCTGACCGGAAAGTGGTTAATGTAATAAAGAATTACTTTAACAGACTATTTTAATATGGCATTCCGACAATTTGACCGAAAAGGGTAAACAAGTTTGGCAGCATCGTAAGATAGAGTGTGCTTTCGCTTAGAGGTAACTAGAAGCATCTACCTAGCGACGACTGGGTAGGGGGACCCTGGTGTATTGATTTGTTTACTTTTGAGATTTACAAAGGCTGATCATTTTTTATTAGAATTTCAATGCTATTCCTAAGTATATTCTAATTTTCAAATATCTTCACGAATATAGATCAAATCTTCATAAGTTTTGCTCAAATAGAAAAGATGCAGAAACACACACAGCCTATCATATATCGGACATATTCTGCCAAATTAATAACTCAATGCCCGAAGAAAACAACAGATCAGAAACATGTGTCGCGTATGTAAGATAAAAAGAATTAATTTTTTTTTTTCTGAGAACATAATACATTTTTCGGACCTTCTTTTTTATAAAATATTAAATTTTCTTCCGCTGGAACCAGAACAACATATATATATATATATATATATATATATATATATATATATATATATATATATATATATATATATTAAATTAATAATGGAGATTCACTTCCGGATTTTGTCTATAACAAAAATTACGTCACTGCTTACGTCACATTACCCGAAATCGTCATAAAATTGAGCATGCAACATTAGACATTCCTCATTGTTTTTTTTAAACAGGTTTTAATAGAAGCATCCCCAGTATCATATATTTATATATAGTTTGTTTTATTTTAATAGATATTGAAAGTTAATAGAACTTAGTTTCGATTTCAAAGTGTTTTATTTTTTTACGTCTTTAATAAATTTGATGATTTCATGATTTATAGTTCAAACTCTCCGACATTTGATTTTTAACTTCCACCTCCTCAAGCAATATCTTTCAAAAAATTATTTTTACATCGCCCGTAAGTCGTTTTTTTTATTTTGCTAGTATATATATATATATATATATATATATATATATATATATATATATATATATATATATTGTTGTTAATATCAATCACCTATCTATGCAAACTGTTAACACACATTTGTATATGTTTCTTTGTAGATATCCCATATATTTAAAGTCTATACTTCTCTATCTATCTATCGATTTATCTTAGTCTATGCATATGAAATCAGTATATCTATCTATTCATCTATCTATCGATGTATAAACATATTTTTGTAATTTTCGTAAAAACCTAAAAGGATTTTTAAATTCCATACATTACAGACACGCACAGATACAGACACACAATTGTGTGCACACATGCACATATACACACTCATACATACATACTTGTACATAGAACAGTGTACATATCTAATTATAATGGATATTATGTAACTGTCAGTGTGTAATTGAAACTTTACTACTGACGTCACAATTTCCTTAGTTATTTAAGTTATATTCTCTACGATTATGAAATAATCATTATTTAATCTAAATTAGCATCTTATTTATTGACGATGTCTCTATTAAAGTCCAGCAGAGTTAGATTTACCGCAAAACTGCCAATTTTATTAATGCATTTAAAATCCTGAAATATGTGTTTTATATTTCTAAGAAATAATGATTTTCATAGTATATGATGGGAATAAATTAGATAATAATTTTAACAAAACTGGGTTTAATAAATTATTATTAGCTGTTACTTATTTCTAATACTATCATGTTATTCTCAAACGTATGATAAGCAAGTCTATATTTAAAAACTTACATGGAAATCAATTAAAATAACAGTAACATTAATGTAATGCTTTATATTCGTTCTTATTTAGTTTCGTTAGTCTTTCAATGTGATATTTCATTACATAAAAACTTATATACTTGCGCCCAGGGGGCACATATTTTTGGTTGTATTAGTAACTTTTTTTTATCAGAAAAAAGGAACAGGTGTACTTATTAATGAACAATACCGAATCCTTCAACATAGAATAATTTTTTTGTCATCACTTTCATTAGATAAGAAATGTAAAATGAAATTATCTGGAATAAATAACACGACCAGATAACTTGTGCCAGGCTTATTATGAACCGATTTTTTTAAATATTATTTAATTTCGATTTTAATTCAATCCTGAATAGCCCTTCAATTTGAATTGCTAGAACGTGTTTTTTTTTCTTTCTTAGAGGCATTTTGGATTAAACAGATGCGACTTGGAAAGATTTTCTCCGATAACTCATTAAGATATTCGGATCATTTTTTTTTATTTTCTTCTGTCAATAAAGAAAAGCCAATATTTCTCAGCTTTCTTCTATATTTCAATTTTTCTGTGCACATCTGAAATTCGCATAACGTTAGGTAGATAAGAGGTGGAAATTTATTGAGTTAATCTTCATATTGACCAGTTGTTGAAAGTGTAAGGCAAACAGTGAGTGTCAATCTCACTATACTACTAATCTTATTATAATGGGGATTGTGTGTTTGTCTGTCTGTAACCGACACTATATTACTACTCAATTCACAGTTCCCTTAGTTATTTACATCACATTCTCCATGATTTTATTTTTTATTTAAACCTCAATGAATAATAAAATTGTTTTACATTATTAAGACTTTTGATCATATCTACATACTAATAATATGCAATTGTATCTATATATACAACAAAATAGTGGTTTACAGTGTGAATGGGAAGGCTAATTTGCATATTGATCTTTAAAAATTGATTTTAATAAATATATGCTAAGTATTATTGATTTCTAATTGTTTGGTTTTATCTTATTGAATATGAGCAAAAATCTCTGGGATAAATCTTAAAAGAAATTCATTAATAGGAAGAAATAACTGTAATATTATCCTTTACTTCCTATTTTAAGTAAAGAGTTAAATTAGGAAAATTTACCAATGAAAGACGGGAGTAATGGAAAATGATGGAAGAGTTAGTTTCAAAGCTGTTCTATTTTTCGATAATACCCCCTCTGTTCCAAATCTTATTATCTGCATTCTTATTCAGTTTCATTAGCCTTTCTAATTTAACATGATATTTTATATTAAAACTTAAAAACTTGCACCCGGAGGGTGCATAAATTTGCTAATAATAATAATAATAATAATAATAATAATAATAATTATAATAATAATAATTTTTCAGTAACAAGAAATTCACTAAAAAGTTTACAAATAAATACATACCTACGATTTAGTTTAAGATTTAAGTCTAAAATTCAAATTATTTATTTAATCAATAATTAATAGATGGACACAATATTTTATTTGAGGGTGACGGAACTAGTAATAATAATAGTCTTATTCTAATGGACATTCGATTTCAGTCTGTAACCGAAACTTCGTCTCTTCTTACGTCACAATACCATTAGGAATGGCGTAAGTTTATCAATGAGTATTCAATTTATAGTCAAAATCATTAATTAATATATAGAATAAATCTTATATTTATTAACAATATCTCTATAAAAATCTGAGGTACATTTGCTTCAAAACAACTTATGATAGTAGTACGTTTAAGATTCTGCAATGTGTCATATATCACTGAGAAATAAAGGTTTACATAATAGATGTTAATGTTACATAATTATTACTCACCTAATATTTATGGCAATAGTGTAGAAATCATGAGGCGATTAGTGCAGCTGACGGCCTTGAAGGATGAGTGACAACGCTTGACCTCACTCTCACCTTGCCTTCCGGGGATAAATCGTGAGAACCGGAAGGCATAGAAGGCCCTGTCTTCTAGTTTAAGGATAGAAGTACCTCAGTTAGTTAGAAGGTAGCAGCGAGCTCGAAGGGGGTAAGTCGTGTTATACACGCGGTCCCTCATCTGCGCAGATTGTCTGGTTGGGGATTTACCAAATAAAGTAACATCAAAGCAAATCGGAGTCTTGTGTTTACTAAAAACTAACAATGACACAGGGCTTCTGATGAGGAGAAATCCCTAACAGAAACCAGACCCGGAATCCCCAAGTCAACACCAGATGCTAGACCAGACCTTAGAAGATTCCAGACCAAGTTAAGAAGATAGAACCAAAGCCGGCCAGAAGAAAAGACGACTAGAAGTAAAGAAAGAGTATACAACATTATATCGATTTGGTACCGTGAAAACATCAGTATATTACATTAATTTGCATACTAGTTTCAACAAAACCAAGTTTAATAAATAATTACTTGGTGTTATTGATCTTTAGTATCATTGTTTTATTTTACAACGTATTGAAATCAATCATATGAATAATTTTATTTTGAAACCAGTCATGATATAATTGTAATCCTTTTGTATGCGTTCTTATCTAATTGCGTTAGTTTTTCTAACTTAATATATCTCATTACATTCAAACTCAAATACTTACGCCCGGAGGGTGCATATTCTTGCAGGTAATAATAATAATAATAATAATAATAATAATAATAATAATAATAATAATAATCGAAATTATGACCATATAAACAAATACGTTCTTGAGAATGAAAAGCATAAACTTCTCTCGGACTTTGATATACAGATCACCTTATCCCAGCCAGACGACCATACCTAGTATTGAATAACAAGAAAAAGAGAACTTGTCAGAGAGAACTGGTAGATTTTGCATTCCCAGCAGATGACTATGTAAAAGCAAAAGGAGACGTAAAGATACACGAACACATGGACCTTTCTAGAGAACTGAAAAAGCTGTAGAATAGGAGGGTCAAAGTGATAACAATTGTAGTTGGTGTACTTGGAACGGTCACCTAAATTTAGAAGACATACTAGACGAATTGGGAAACCAGAGGAACAATTGAGACCGTCCAAATAATAGCATTGTTTAGATCAGCAAGAATACTCAAAAGACTCATGAAGACCTGAGGAGATTTGTTTTCATTCAGCCTCCAGTGAAAGACCACCGGCTAAGGAGGGTGTGAAAAGCTCTCAAGGAAATAATTATAAATAGTTGAAACGATTATAAAATTAAAGTCAGACAATTGCTTGAATATATTTAGTGATATTGCCTAACAAAATCTGCTAGGCCCAATTTTCGTCAAACTTAGTTTCGTAAATAATGGTCTAAAAAAAGTTAAGTAGGTGGAATGGCCTATTTTCGGTATCAGTCGAACAGCGAGGAAGTCTATCCCCTTTCCGCTAACGCAAGACCTGACAGATTTTTTTCTAGTTTGTTTGTTTTTTGCCTGTGAGAGAAAGCCACACCTACCATCAACTCCCCTCTTTAACGCACAGATCAGATTACCCAATTTGTGGTGGGCACGCGTATCGAACCCGGAACCATGTGATTCCAAGTCGTGTGCTCTACCGACTGAGTTAAGTCGTCGTCGTCGTTGGGGTGACCTAAAGTCGGTATCATCCATACAGCGAGGAAGCCTATCCCCTTTTCACTAGCGCTAGTCCAAGGTGATTAGTGACCTACTAGCAGCTTCTTACTTTACCGCACATATTCCCGTGCTACTCATACGCTGAGTTGGCGAGGGCCGGTATGGAAAGAGAACCCGTGTGCTTCCTAGTCGAACGCTCTACCGACTGAGCTAAACCGGTCCCTTAAATAATGGTTTAGTCTATTATTCCTTTGGAATTAAGGATTCACACTAGTTCTGGATGCTAGAATTAGCACAGTTACCCAAAAAAGGACATTTATAAATGCAACAGATATTATCTCTCTCTGTACCATCAATTAGGTCTAGATTAAAAAAAAACAGACCGATGTAGAACTTGTCAGAATAAGTCCGAAGACACGCTAAGGAACTTGCAGAAATTTAAAATTTTGACTTAAGAGCGCATTCTACAGTAAATCTTAAAATTACTTGTCTTATAATAGTTGTTACTACCAATATACATACACAGCTAATTATTTCATACATCTCTCTCTCTCTCTCTCTCTCTCTCTCTCTCTCTCTCTCTCTCTCTCTCTCTCTCTTCTCTATTCTCTCCTATTCTATCTTCCTTCCTTCCTTTTGTCGATAGGTTCCCCTTTCTTTTTTTTTCTTTTCTTTCATTAAAGTCAAAGGAATTGGTATCAATCATTTTTTTGTTATTTCATACATCTCTCTCTCTCTTCTCTTCTCTCTCTCTCTCTCTCTCTCTCTCTCTCTCTCTTTTATTTAGTATTATAATTATCGATATCACAGATATCTAATAATACCAAATATTGGGACTTCCCTGACTTAGTAACTTAGTGATAACCATACAAGCCTAAATTAAGGAACAGACCTATGTAGAACATGTTCAAATGTGTCCGAAGACATCCTTCGTTCATTTTGAATTCATTTTACCCATCCCTGGGATAAGATATCAAATATGACAATTCTTTTCAAAAGAAATTAATGTTATATGAATTAAAAGGTACTTGTTCAGAGTTTTATGTCAGTATAACTGAATGGCCTTGTTAGGAACACCTAACAAAATAGACTTAAAACAAAAATAGAGTTGCTCCCTTTTGCTTTATCAAAGCGTTTGTTTACTTTTGAATTTTCGGAACGCCGATCGTTCAGAGATCCCCGTTAAGCTCGCTTGAGAGTAGAAGCATTTTTCTACCCTTGTGTTTTTATAAAAACCTTCTTCATTTTTATAACAAACCTGATCTTACATTATCATTTCCCACCCTCCATATGATATATCTGTATGTTAAAAACATAAGAAGCCTCCTTATCAGTAATGACCTCAGCATGATCTGGATATGTCAGACGTGATTGATAGGGAAAGGTCAAACGGTCAATCTCATGAACGCTCACCGTTCAGGGGGCTAGATGCAATCATACTGGAGATTTGAAAGGATTTAAAAAGGGAGAGTAAGTACCGTAAGAGGAAGATCTATATTTTGACGCTTGGCAAAACCGCAATTCTATTGGTTGTATGGAGGTGATTTTCTAAAAGAACATACTTTTTCTTCATTGGCTGGAAAACCACATCTCATCGTTCTTTTATGAGACTGGTGACATAGTGTAGTAGTCATAGTCTCTTTCCCCGACATCAAGCTCTAGAACCTATATGATTGCCCCGACCCTATGCCCTTATAGCAAGCCCAAACACTTTTTATCATATATGTGATAGATAATGGTAGCTGAGGGTTTTGGTGTCCTCGGTATGAAGTTAAACTCTGACAGTGAAGTTACAAAACTGAAGATCTGGGGAATGTTGAATACCGCTTCATCAGCATTTGTGACGAAACTGAAAGGCAGCCATAAGAACAAGCGGATTCCCAGCCCCCACAAACAAAGCGCGTCAGGATATGTTTCGCCTGTGCGAAGGAAAAGAGTGTAGCGAGCGGGTACGGATACTCGAACTCTCTACCTCCTCGTAGCTGAGGTATTGTTAGTAGAGACTCAAATAAAGTATACCGGAATTTGCATAAGCGCAGCCGAACGAGCAGAAATAAAGACGGACTGTCGCTGACAGGGCGAGTGAGGAAGAAAGTGTTTGGACGGCAAGTGAAATCTGACGACTGCTATTTGAAGTGAGGGTGGCGTGTTTAGTTGGGAAAGGAATTGCATTTCGTTTGCTGGATAGACTTGCAAAGAATTGATATTATTTTGAATTTTTGGACCCTTTCAAAAGACCATTACTCCCAGATCCGGAGTGGTAGTACTTTTTAGGGTCACATATATGGGTTAAATAGAAGAAAAATGAGTTTAGAAATGTGTTTAAAAGATTGAATTTGAAAAATGAATTTATTTATTTTTAGAAAAATTGAATACCCATCAAACATAAATAGAACAAAATCTTTTCGGCATAAATTAACCCAACAAGGGTTGACATGCCACAAGATCCAACAAACCAAACCAAAACAAACCAAACAAAATCGCCTATGGTAAAGGCGAGTGTCTTCTTAGGAAATAGACACAGTGAGAAGTGTTTAAATCCTGTACAAGGCTGTCTGCATTTCAGATAGCGTGAATTCCCTTCGGAAATTTATGCATTCAACTATTCTCCCAGCTGTGGATAAATAGTGGGACAGGCTGGGCTATTTCACCTTGTTTAGACAAGAAGTCAATGGGGAGGAAAACTTTGAATACAAACCCCTTAAAACTTGTTTGTGTGGAGAGGCTGTTAATTATGTATAATAAACAAAAATAACAAGTGTCTGTAACCTTATATTCTTTTTTTTTTCACTTTTGTAACCCTGTAGGTGTTTTTGATTTCATAATATGGAAAAAGAAAATCTCGCCACTATATAATTTCAACCACATTACATCTTTTTATAACAATATGTCCCAGTTATTGCTGATGTATACAATCTGATGGAGAAACGTGGTTTAATAGTTACACTCGTAGAATCTGGACTCGTCGATGCGAGTTAAAATCCTTGACTAGGTTGTTTGGATTTTACATAGCGATAATACACTTGGAAAAAGTATGCAACCAAATAATCTTCATCCAGCTATGGGTAAATAGTAAGACAGAGTGGGTTTGTAAACCTTGTTAAGTCTAGGAGAAGGAAAACTTTGAAATCAAAGCTGTTAATCTCTGCTTTAGCAACTGACATTGTGTCACATCTTCTATGTGCGGAGGTGATTGGTAAGTATGTATAACAAACGAAAATAAAGTAACTATTCCCTTTTTTACTTCTTTTGTAACCCCGTGGGTATTTTTGTTTTAACCATATAGAAAAAACTCGCCACTACTGTTACATAATTATTACTCACCTAATATTTATGGCAATAGTGTAGAAATCATGAGGCGATTGAGTGCAGCTGACGGCCTTGAAGGATGAGTGACAACGTTGACCTCACTCTCACCTTGCCTCGGGGATAAATCGTGAGAACCGGAAGGCATAGAAGGCCCTGTCTTCTAGTTTAAGGATCGAAGTACCTCAAGTTAGTTAGAAGTAGCAGCGAGCTCGAAGGGGGTAAGTCGTGTTATACACGCGGTCCCTCATCTGCGCAGATTGTCTGGTTGGGATTTACCAAATAAGTAACATCAAGCAAATCGGAGTCTTGTGCTTTATAAAAACTAACAATGACACAGGGCTTCTGATGAGGAAAATCCCTAACAGAAACCAGACCCGGAATCCCCAAGTCAACACACAGATGCTAGACCAGACCTTAGAAGATTCCAGACCAAGTTAAAGAGATAGAACCAAAGCCGGCCAGAAGAAAGACGACTAGAAGTAAAAGAAGATATACAACATTATATCGATTTGTACGTGAAAACATCAGTATATTACATTAATTTGCATACTAGTTTCAAACAAACCAAGTTTAATAAATAATTACTGGGTGTTATTTGATCTTTAGTATCATTGTTTTATTTTACAACGTATTGAAATCAATCAATATGAATAATTTTATTTTGAAACCAGTCATGATATAATTGTTAATCCTTTTGTAGCGTTTCTTAATCTAATTGCGTTAGTTTTTCTAACTTAATATATCTCATTACATTCAAACTCAAATACTTACGCCGGAGGTGCATATTCTTGCAGGTAATAATAATAATAATAATAATAATAATAATAATAATATATAATAATAATCGAAATTATGACCATATAAACAAATACGTTCTTGAGAATGAAACATAAACTTCTCTCGGGGACTTTGATATACAGATCACCTTATCCCAGCCAGACAACCATACCTAGTATTGATACAAGAAAAGAGAACTTGTCAGAGAGAACTGGTAGATTTTGATTCCCAGCAGATGACTATGTAAAAGCAAAGGAGACGTAAAGATACACGAACACATGGACCTTTCTAGAGAATGAAAAAGCTGTAGAATAGGAGGGTCAAAGTGATAACAATTGTAGTTGGTGTACTTGGAACGGTCACCTAAATTTAGAAGACATACTAGACGAATTGGGAAACCAGAGGAACAATTGAGACCGTCCAAATAATAGCATTTTTAGATCAGCAAGAATACTCAAAAGACTCATGAAGACCTGAGGAGATTTGTTTTCATTCAGCCTCCAGTGAAAGACCACCGGCTAAGGAAGTGTGAAAAGCTCTCAAGGAAATAATTATAAATAGTTGAAACGATTATAAAATTAAAGTCAGACAATTGCTTGAATATATTTAGTGATATTGCCTAACAAAATCTGCTAGGCCCAATTTTGTCAAACTAGTTTCGTAAATAATGGTCTAAAAAAGTTAAGTAGGTGGAATGGCCTATTTTCGGTATCAGTCGAACAGCGAGGAAGTCTATCCCCTTTCCGCTAACGCAGACCTGACAGATTTTTTTCTAGTTTGTTTGTTTTTTTGCCTGTGAGAGAGTCACACCTACCATCAACTCCCCTCTTTAACGCACAAATCAGATTACCCAATTTGTGGTGGGCACGCGTATCGAACCCGGAACCATGTGATTCCAAGTCGTGTGCTCTACCGACTGAGTTAAGTCGTCGTCGTCGTTGGGGTGACCTAATGTCGGTATATCCATACAACGAGGAAGCTATCCCCTTTTCATAGCGCTAGCCAAGGTGATTAGTGACCTACTAGCAGCTTCTTACTTTACCGCACATATTCCCGTGCTACTCATACGCTGAGTTGGCGAGGGCCGGTATGAAAGAGAAGCCTGTGCTTCCTAGTCGAAGCTCACCGACTGAGCTAAACCGGTCCCTTAAATAATGGTTTAGTCTATTATTCCTTTGGAATTAAGGATTCACACTAGTTCTGGATGCTAGAATTGCACAGTTACCCAAAAAAGGACATTTATAAAGCAACAGATTATATCTCTCTCTGTACAATTAGGTCTAGATTAAAAAAACAGACCGATGTAGAACTTGTCAGAATAAGTCCGAAGACACGCTAAGGACTTGCAGAAATTTAAAATTTTGACTTAAGAGGCATTCTACAGTAAATCTTAAAATTACTTGTCTTATAATAGTTGTTACTACCAATATACATACACAAGCTAATTATTTCATACATCTCTCTCTCTCTCTCTCTCTCTCTCTCTCTCTCTCTCTCTTCTCTCTTCTCTCTATCTATCTTCTATCTATCTTCTCTTCCTTTTGTCGATAGGTTCCCTTTCTTTTCTTTTCTTTTCTTCATTAAAGTCAAAGGAATTGGTATCATCTTTTTTTGTTATTTCTACATTCTCTCTCTCTCTCTCTCTTCTCTCTCTCTCTCTCTCTCTCTCTCTCTCTCTCTTATTTAGTATTATAATTATCGATATCACGAAAAAGGGAACAGGTGTACTTATTAATGAACAATACCGTATCCTTCAACATAGAAGAATTTTTTGTCATCACATTTATTAGATAAGAAATGTAAAATGAAATTATCTGGAATAAATAACACGACCAGATAACTTGTGCCAGGCTTATTATGAACCGATTTTTTTATATTATTTAATTTCTATTTTAATTCAATCCTGAATAGCCCTTCAATTTGAATTGCTAGAACGTGTTTTTTTTTTCTTAGAGGCATTTTGGATTAAACAGATGCGACTTGGAAAGATTTTCTCCGATAACTCATTAAGATATTCGGATCATTTTTTTTAATTTTCTTCTGTCAATAAAGAAAAGCCAATATTCTCAGCTTTCTCCTATATTTCAATTTTTCTGTGCACATCTGAAATTCGCATAACGTTCGGTAGATAAGAGGTGGAAATTTATTGAGTTAATCTTCATATTGACCAGTTGTTGAAAGTGTAAGGCAAACAGTGAGTGTCAATCTCACTATACTACTAATCTTATTATAATGGAGATTGTGTGTTTGTCTGTCTGTAACCGACACTATATTACTACTCAATTCACAGTTCCCTTAGTTATTTACATCACATTCTCCATGATTTTATTTTTTATTTAAACCTCAATGAATAATAAAATTGTTTTACATTATTAAGACTTTTGATCATATCTACATACTAATAATACGCAATTGTATCTATATATACAACAAAATAGTGGTTTACAGTGTGAATGGGAAGGCTAATTTGCATATTGATCTTAAAAAATTGATTTTAATAAATATATGCTAAGTATTATTGATTTCTAATTGTTTGGTTTTATCTTATTGAATATGAGCAAAAATCTCTGGGATAAATCTTTAAAAAAATTCATTAAGAGGAAGAAATAACTGTAATATTATCCTTTACTTCCTATTTTAAGTAAAGAGTTAAATTAGGAGAATTTACCAATGAAAGGCGGGAGTAATGGAAAATGATGGAAGAGTTAGTTTCAAAGCTGTTCTATTTTTCGATAATACCCCCTCTGTTCCAAATCTTTTTATCTGCATTCTTATTCAGTTTCATTAGCCTTTCTAATTTAACATGATATTTTATTATATTAAAACTTAAATACTTGCACCCGGAGGGTGCATAAATTTGCTAATAATAATAATAATAATAATAATAATAATAATAATAATAATAATAATAATGGAGATTCGGTATTAATTTGTCTGTAAATGAAACCACGGCACTGCCTACGTCACAATACCGAAAATGGAAAAAAAATATTTGAAAATCTGTAATCAATTTTTATAATTATTTTTTACTCCAGCCATTTTTTCAGTAACAAGAAATTCACTAAAAAGTTTACAAATAAATACATACCTACGATTAAGTTTAAAATTTATGTAAAAAGATATTCAAAATATTTATTTAATCAATAATTAATAGATGGACACGCTATTTTATTTGAGGGGGATGGAACTAGTGATAATGATAATCTTATTCTAATGGATATTCTATGTCAGTCTGTAACCGAAACTTCGTCTCTTCTTACGTCACAATACCATTAGGAATGGCGTAAGTTTATCAATGAGTATTCAATTTATAGTCAAAATTATTAATTAATATATAGAATAAATTTTCTTCATTAATAATATCTCTATAAAAATCTGAGGTACATTTGCTTCAAAACAACTTATGATAGTAGTACGTTTAAGATTCTACAATGTGTCTTATATATCACTGAGAAATAAAGGTTTACATGATAGATGTTAATTTGCATACTAGTTTCAACAAAACCAAGTTTAATACATTATTACTTGGTGCTATTGATCTTTAATATTATTGTTTTATTTTCCAACGTATTAAAATCAATCCTATGAATAATTTTATTTTGAAATCAGTCATGATATAATTGAAATATGTGAAATCCTTTTGTATACGTTCTCATCTAATTGCGTTAGTTTTTCTAATTTAATATATCTCATTACATTCAAACTCAAATACTTACGCCCGGGGGGCGCATATTCTTGCTAGTAATAATAATAATAATAATAATAATAATAATAATAATAATAATAATAATAATAATCGAAATTATGACCATATAAACAAATACGTTCTTGAGAATGAAAAGCATAAACTTCTCTCGGACTATTAAAGTGTTATGGGTTGATTGGCGATCTGTTAATTAATTACTATTTAATTAAAACTACCCTAATTATTAAATATGGTGGTTTGTTAAAATTAAAAGTAATAATAATAATAATAATAATACATGGTCCCACATACCTGGATTTTAGAATGCCTACAAATGTATAAAATTTCCAACAACATTATAAACTTCATTAAAAAAGCCATGGAAAACTGGCGAGTTCAATTAAAAGCTGGAAAACAATCCCTGGCAGAAGTAAAAATCCAAAGAGGTATCTTCCAAGGAGACTCATTATCACCACTACTCTTTATTATTGCAATGATGCCGCTAAACCATATACTGAAAAAATGTACCGGGGATACAAATTTAGTAATTCACAAGAAAAGATCAACCACCTTATGTACATGGATGACATTAAAATTTTTGCAAAAAATGAAAAAAGAATTGGAGAGCCTAGTACAAACTATTAGGATATATAGCCAGGATATAGGGATGGAATTTGGAATCGAAAAATGTGCTATGCTTGTAATAAAAAGGGGTGAAAGAAAACTATTAAATGGAATACAACTACCAAATCAGGAAACTATAAAATCTCTTGATGAAAATGAAAGCTACAAATACTTAGGAATTTTGGAAGCGGACAATATCATGCAAGCAGAAATGAAAGGAAAAGTTAAAAAGGAATATCTCAGGAGAACTAGAAAACTTCTAGAAACGAAACTTAACAGCAGAAATCTGATCAAAGGAATTAATACCTGGGCTGTCCCCATTATAAGATACTCAGGACCATTCTTAAAATGGACAAAAGAAGAACTCAGACAGATAGACCAAAGGACGAGAAAATTAATGACCATGCACAAGGCTCTCCACCCTAGAGATGATAGAGATAGATTGTATGTGTCAAGAAAGGAAGGGGAAGAGGTCTTGCCAACATAGAGGAATGCGTAGAAACCACAATCCAACAACTTGAAGATTACACAAGGAAGAGCAAAGACAAATTACTTATGGCGACCAACAATAGTAGAAACGGCAGATGGACAAACAGAAGAACGACAAAGACTAGAAAACAAAAATGGGAAGAAAAACAATTATATGGACGCTTCAAACGACAAATAGATGAGGTTGCACATCAAAAGACTTGGACATGGTTAAGAAAGGGAAACCTCAAAAAGAGAAACAGAATCACTTATAATTGCTGCACAAAATAATGCCATAAGGACAAACTACATCAAAGCGAAAATTGATAAGACCCAACAAAATAGTAAATGTAGACTTTGCGGTAATAGAGATGACTGTTAACCATATACTCTGCGAATGTAGCAAACTAGCACAACGAGAATACAAAACTAGACACGACTGGGTTGGGAAGGTGATCCACTGGGAATTATGCAAGAAATTAAATTTTGACCACACAACAAAATGGTATATGCATAAACCAGAATCTGTTCTTGAGAACGAAACGCACAAAATTCTCGGGACTTTGAAATTAAAACGGATCACCTTATCCCAGCAAGAAGACCAGACCTAGTGTTGATTAACAAAAAAGAAAGAACTTGTCAACTGGTGGATTTTGCAGTGCCAGCGGATCACAGGGTGAAGTTAAAGGAAAATGAAAAAATTGACAAATATCTGGACCTTGCCAGAGAACTGAAAAAGTTATGGAATATGAAAGTGAAAGTTATACCAATTGTAGTTGGTGCACTTGGAACAGTCCCAAAAGCATTAGAAAAGGGTTTGGAAAGTTTGGATATCAGAGGAAGGATTGAAACCATTCAGAACACTGCACTGCTGCAATCTGCCAGAATACTCAGAAGAGTCCTGGAGACCTGAGGAGACTTGCTGTCACTCAGACTCCAGTGAAAGACCATCAGCTAACACTGATGTGAAAACTCAAAAGGAGTAAATAATAATAATAATAATAATAATAATAATAATAATTGTTTATATTACAAATATAAATTCATTTGACAAATAAGATTTCAGTTTTTGACAAGTTGGTCAACAATTTCAAAAACTTAGATAAATAAAACAATGGTTGGCCTTGACTCGTTGGAGTTGGAAAAACCCAAATGAATAGATACAAGCTAGGCTGGCACAAGGCCATTTAGACACGTAGGCAATGTTATCGAGTGGCTGGCCAATCAGAGACATATGTTAGGGGTGGGGAGGTCTGGATCCCATAAAGAAGACAGACCGAAGAAGAGAAGAGAGAAGCGGAGTCAGACACTCCGAAACCAGGGAGCTCGCCATAGCTCGGTGCCCTTGACACAACTTTACCGATACACTCTGATGTCTTGCCACTCGGTACAAAATTGATAACTTAGCCAAAAACTATATGTAGATCGCCAGTCAACTGACAAAGAAATCACCTCTCTCCTTTGTAAAATAAATGTATATATTTTGTACATAAGCATCAAAAAGCGTTGTGTTCAATTGTTTGTTGATCCGTTGACAGCTTTTGGTTATTTAATCCTATTTCAGGCGAGTTGGTAAAAGGAACGACACCAGCTCTTTTTCAGTCTTCCTGTAAATCAACAGACAATATAAGAACGGGAGGTTGGAACGGGCAGTTTCGACGACTGTACTACTGAACCGGAGCACCGTTCCCATACATACATACATACATACATAAACCGAACCCTGAAACGGGCCCCGGCAAAAGTGTTATATACAGATCACCTCATCCCAGCCAGACAACCATACCTAGTATTGATTGACAAGAGAAAGAGAACTTGTCAGAGAGAACTGGTAGATTTTGAATTCCCAGCAGATGACTATGTAAAAGCAAAAGGAGACGTAAAGATACACGAACACATGGACCTTTCTAGAGAATTGAAAAAGCTGTAGAATAGGAGGGTCAAAGTGATAACAATTGTAGTTGGTGTACTTGGAACGGTCACCTAAATTTAGAAGACATACTAGACGAATTGGGAAACCAGAGGAACAATTGAGACCGTCCAAATAATAGCATTATTTAGATCAGCAAGAATACTCAAAAGACTCATGAAGACCTGAGGAGATTTGTTTTCATTCAGCCTCCAGTGAAAGACCACCGGCTAAGGAGAGTGTGAAAAGCTCTCAAGGAAATAATTATAAATAGTTGAAACGATTATAAAATTAAAGTCAGACAATTGCTTGAATATATTTAGTGATATTGCCTAACAAAATCTGCTAGGCCCAATTTTTGTCAAACTCAGTTTCGTAAATAATGGTCTAAAAAAAGTTAAGTAGGTGGAATGGCCTATTTTCGGTATCAGTCGAACAGCGAGGAAGTCTATCCCCTTTCCGCTAACGCTAGACCTAGCAGATTGTTGTTTTTTTTTCTAGTTTGTTTATTTTTTTGGCTGTGAGAGATGTCACACCTACCATCAACTCCCCTCTTTAACGCACAAATCAGATTACCCAATTTGTGGCGGGCACCCGTATCGAACCCGGAACCATGTGATTCCAAGTCGTGTGCTCTACCGACTGAGTTAAGTCGTCGTCGTTGTCGGGGTGACCTAATGTCGGTATTATCCATACAACGAGGAAGTCTATTCCCTTTTCATTAGCGCTAGACCAAGGAGATTATGTTTGCGTCTGAGATGGAGCCCCACACCTTCTAACAGCTTCTTACTTTACCGCACATATTCCCGTGCTACTCATACGCTGAGTTTGCGAGGGCCGGTATCGAAATAGAAGCCTTGTGCTTCCTAGTCGAATGCTCTACCGACTGAGCTAAACCGGTCCCTTAAATAATGGTTTAGTCTATTATTCCTTTGGAATTAAGGATTCACACTAGTTCTGGATGCTAGAATTGGCACAGTTACCCAAAAAAGGACATTTATAAAAGCAACAGATATATATCTCTCTGTACAATTAGGTCTAGATTAAAAAACAGACCGATGTAGAACTTGTCAGAATAAGTCCGAAGACACGCTAAGGAACTTGCAGAAACTTAAAATTTTGACTTAAGAGGGCATTCTACAGTAAATCTTTAAATTACTTGTCTTATAATAGTTGTTACTACCAATATACATACACAAGCTAATTATTTCATACATCTCTCTCTCTCTCTCTCTCTCTCTCTCTCTCTCTCTCTCTCTCTCTCTATCTATCTATCTATCTATCTATCTATCTATCTCCTTTTGTCGATAGGTTCCCCTTTCTTTTTCTTTTCTTTTCTTCATTAAAGTCAAAGGAATTGGTATCATCGTTTTTTTGTTATTTCCTACATCTCTCTCTCTCTCTCTCTCTCTCTCTCTCTCTCTCTCTCTCTCTCTCTCTCTCTCTCTCTCTCTCTCTCTCTTTATTTAGTATTATAAATATCGATATCACAGATATCTTAATAATACCCAAATATTGGAACTTCACTGACTTAGTAAGTTAGTGATAACCATACAAATCTAAATTAAGGAACAGACATATGTAGAACATGTTCAAATGAGTCCGAAGACATCCTAAGGAATTGGACTCGTTCCTTTTGAATTCATTTTACCAGTCCCTGGGATTAGATATCAAAATTATGTGACAATTCTTTTCAAAAGAAATTAATGTTATATGAATTGAAAGGTACTTGTTCAGAATTTTATGTCAGTATAACTGAATGGCCTTGTTAGGAACACCTAACAAAATAGACTTAAAACAAAAATAGAGTTGCTCCCTATTGCTTTATCAAAGCGTTTGTTTACTTTTGAATTTTCGGAACGCCGATTGTTCAGAGATCCCCGTTAAACTTGCTTGAGAGTAGAAGCATTTTTATATTCTTGTATTTTACTAAAGCCTTCTTCATTTTTATAACAAACCTGATCTTACATTATCATTTCCCATCCTCCATATAATATATCTGTATGTTAAAAACATAAGAAGCCTCCTTATCAGTAATGACCTCAGCATGATCTGGATATGTCAGACGTGATCGATAGGGAAAGGTCAAACGGTCAATCTCATGAACGCTCACCGTTCAGGGGGCTAGATGCAATCATACTGGAGATTTGAAAGGATTTAAATCAGGACTACTTGATGCTGTACAACAATTGTAACCAAATTTAATTTCCATTCTTGGATTATTTTTTAATGGAAAAGATGGGCTTACATGATTTATACAATCAAGACTATTATTCTCATCTTAGTTGTAAATTATTTTTATTAAGAATAGTTACTTGGAGCTATAATTGTTTACTAAGGATTATTATTATTATAATTATTATCAGTTACTTGAAACCATATAACTGTGAGTAAATTATTTCTATTAAGAATAGTTACTAGGAGCTATAATTGTTTACTAAGGATTATTATTATTATTATTATTATTATTATTATTATTATTATTATTATTACTACTACTACTACTACTATCAGTTACTTGAAACCATATAACTGTGAGTAAATTATTTCTATTAAGAATAGTTACTTGGAGCTATAATTGTTTACTAAGGATTATTATTATTATTATTATTATTATTACTATTATTATTATTATTATCATTATTATTATTATTATTATTATTATTATTATTATCAGTTACTTGAAACCATATAACTGTGAGTAAATTATTTCTATTAAGAATAGTTACTTGGAGCTATAATTGTTTACTAAGGATTATTATTATTATTATTATTATTATTATTATTATTATTATTATTATTATTATTATTATTATCAGTTACTTGAAACCATATAACTGTGAGTAAATTATTTCTATTAAGAATAGTTACTTGATGCTTGGAAAAACCGTAATTCCATTGGTTGTAATGGCGGTAATTTATAAAAGAATATACTTTTTCTTCATTGACTGGAAAACCACATCTCATCGTTCTTTTATGAGACTAGTGTCATAGTGTAGTAGTCATAGTCTCTTTCCCCGACGTTAAGCTCTAGAACCTATATGATTTCCCCGACCCTATGCCTTTATAGCAAGCCCCAACACTTTTTATCATATATGTGCTAGATAATGGTAGCTGAGCGTTTTGGTGTCCTCGGTATGAAGTTAAACTCTGACAGTGAAGTTACAAAACTGAAGATCTGGGGAATGTTGAATACCGCTTCATCACCATTTGTGACGAGACTGAAAGGCAGCCCTATGAACAAGCGAATTCCCAGCCCCCACAAACAAAGCGCGTCTGGATATGTTTGGCCTGTGCGAGGGAGAAGAGTGTAGCGAGCGAGTACGGATACTCGAACTCTCTACCTCCTCGTAGCTGAGGTGTTGTTAGTAGAGACTCAAATAAAGTATATCGGAATTTGCATAAGCGCAGCCGAACGAGCAGAAATAAAGACGGACTGTCGCTGACAGGGCGAGTAAGGAAGAAAGTGTTTGGACGGCAAGTGAAATCTGACGACTGCTATTTGAAGTGAGGGTGGCGTGTTTAGTTGGGAAAGGAATTGCATTTCGTTTGCTGGATAGACTTGCAAAGGATTGATATTATTTTTAATTTTTGGACCCTTTCAAAAGACCATTACTCCCAGGTCCGGAGTGGTAGTACTTTTTAGGGTCACATATATGGGTTAAATAGAAGAAAATGAGTTTAGAAATGTGTTCAAAAGATTGAATTTGAAAAATGAATTTATTTATTTTAGAAAAATTGAATACCCATTAAACATAAATAGAACAAAACAACTTCGGCATAAATTAACCCAACAAGGGTTGACATGCCACAAGATCCAACAAACCAAACCAAACCAAACAAAATCGCCTATGGTAAAGGCGAGTGTCGTCTTAGGAAATAGACACAGTGAGAAGTGTTTAAATCCTGTACAGGGCTGTCTGCATATCAGATAGCGTGAATACCCTTCGGAAAGTTTATGCATTCCACTATTCTCCCAGCTGTGGATAAATAGTGGGACAGGCTGGGCTATTTCACCTTGTTTAGGCAAGAAGTCAAGGGGATGGACAAACTTTATCCCTTAAAACGTGTTTGTGTGGAGAGGCTGTTAATTATGTTTAACAAACGAAAATAAAAATAAACGTGTCTGTTTCCTTATGTTCTTTTTTTTCTCACTTTTGTAACCCCGTTGGTGTCTTTGAATTCCTGATATGGAACAAAAAACCTCGCCACTCTATAAGTTCAACCACCTTACATCAATGAGTCCCAGTTATTGCTGATGTATACAATCTCATGGAGACGCGTGGTGTAATAGGTACACTCGTAGAAACTGGACTCGTCGATGCGAGTTAAAATCCTTGACTAGGTTGTTTGGATTTCATATAGCGATAATACACTTGGAAAACGTATGCATCCAAATAATCTTCGTCCAGCTATGGGTAAATAGTAGGACAGACTGGGTGTGTAAACCTTGTTAAGTCTAGGAGAAGGAAAACTTTGAAATCAAAGCTGTTAATCTCTGCTTTAGCAACTGACATTGTGTCACATCTTGCCTGTGCGGAGGTGATTGGTAAGTATGTATAACAAACGAAAATAAAGTAACTATTCCCTTTTTTCCTTCTTTTGTAACCCCGTGGGTATTTTTGTTTTAACCATATAGAAAAAACTCGCCACTACTTAATTTTAACCGCATTATATCTTTTTTTATAACAATTATTCTTTTATTGCTGATACATACAATGTCACAGAGGAGGGTGCTGTAATGTTTTGGGTCGTAGGAAACAGACTCGTCTACGCGAGTTCAAATCCTGGACGAGGCTATTTCCCAACGCCATTGGGAAAGGTATGCACCCATCTACTGCCCCTCCTGCTATGGGTAAATTGTAGGACAGACTGGCCTATTTATCCTTGGTTAGACAATCAGTCTAGAAGAAGGAAACCTCTGAATTTAAACCTGTTAATCCCCGCTTAAAATGACCTTGTGCCACATTCTACTCGTGGTAAATATGTATACTACCCTTGATAACAAATATGGAATTTGCACACTTATACTTTGTTTTATTTAGCAATAAATGAAATACTAACAGTAAATTAAATATTTATGATTTTGTAGACATTAGCCTACAAATCTAGATTTTGAAAAACACATGAATATCTAAATACGTGCGGAGGGGTTGGAAAAATGTATATACAATCTCATAACCAATTCACCTCTTTTGCCATTTTGACAACCAATCTGGAAGTGACTATAGAAAATCATCTCACCGATTCCATTATCCGTGCCAGTAAACGTTACGCTAACGAAACTAAAACCGTTGAGGAATCGACAATAAATTTACGTTGCCTATTTAATCCGAAAACAGAGATTATGTCAAACATTCTATTTATCTTATTGATCAAACTGGAACAATCAATTAACCTTGAATTCCTAAAATACGACGAGGTTCTTTAAAGGTTTTCTTGGTTGTCTTTTTACGCAATTGTTCGGACTTTCTCAGCAATTTAATAGCCAATCAAGAAGCGCTTAAATGTTGTTGTTTTTTTTTTGCTGGTCTTTTCCATTTGTTCGTTTCTCTACGATTTAGATTACATATTTTGTTTCATTTGTTTTTGTTATTTTTTTGTTTTTGTTTTTTTCTGTTCTAATAATGAAGATTTCATTTTCCGTTTCTTGTGGTTTAAAAAGGAATACAACGCTTAATTGCTCGCATAATTAACAAACGATAGTAATTGAACTCATCCAATCCGAGTCATATTTCCAAAATATAAAGAAAATCCAATTTTCATTTAATGGGAAGAAACATAGTAGATCAAATAAAACAAGAATTCATGCTCTTGACGATATATAGGTGATGTTATATATGTTTTTTCAGGTATCGAGACTGAAGATTTAGATTTCATTAATTTGATATTTTAAATCTAAATTTGATGTGTGCGCATCTGAACAACTTATATCAAAGAGTGATGATGTATAGGCGTCAAGAAATTAGTCTAGACTACTACATGCCGTGGCTTTATTATGTAAGTTGTAGACGGATATCATTGCTAACTTGAATAAATTTCAGCCATGTCACATTGAAAGCACCGGTTCCCGCTAGATAACCCAGGTTAAGCAGCAATGAGTTTGAGTTATCACTTAAGCAACGGCTGTTACTGTAAATTGATTTATCACTTAAGCAACATAACGTTCTGTAATTAACCTGAGCTCTTTATTTGTCCCGAATTTAAAAAATCTGAAAAGGTTGATATGTCGTAACACAGAACAACTAACAAATTAGAACATGTGCTTTTTGTGATACCGGGAGGTGGACATATACATATATATATATATATATATATATATATAATATATATATATATATATATGCAAGGATTGTCCTAAAAATACATAGGCCAAACCTCCAGGAATCTTAATAATATTTTGTGTTTGCCATTCACTTTTTCCTTAACTTTTCCTCACACACACACACACACACACACACATACACACACACACACACACACACACACACACATATATATATATATATATATATATATATATATATATATATATATATATATATATATTGGGGTGTGTCAGGGTTCTTGAGGGAAGAAATACAGTACTGAAAAGAGAAATGAGAATTTCTTATTTTCGCATTTTTCACTTAGACGCTATTTCCATCTAGTTATGTATGTATGCATTTATATATATATATATATATATATATATATATATATATATATATATATATATATATATATATATATCTAATTGGGTGAGCCTGAGTCCTTTTTTTAATAAAAAAAGATTTCATTCGATATTAAATAACTTGAAAAAGATTGATATGCTGTTAAACAAAACAAACAAGTAACCAATCTTTCTATCTATCTATCTATCTATCTATCTCAATTTCAGCAGCTGTAGCATCAGCATCATCTTATCTGTTCTTCTTCAATTTATATTAAGCCTTCACGTTGGTCGCTTGAGTTCTCTCTTTTCATCTAGTTCTTTTGTCTTTCGAAAATGAGAATGAGAAAAACTCGATTGGCGAAATCGATTGAGTTTGTGAAATACGTTTGGTGGTATTGAACAAAAATCGAGTAAAAAGTCGGCATAACAGAGATTCACCCTTCACCGCACGTGTATTGATATCGTTTCTGTTTTCTGTATTCACTCTTTGTCAAATGTCGAGATAACATTTTCAATTTGTCAAATATGTTTATCAAAACATGATATACTGGTGAATGAGTTTTAGTAAGAAGATAATCACAAATGAGTATCTATATTCTGTATCCTCTCTTTATCAAGAGAGCAATCCCAGCAGTTTTGTTGGTTTTGGTGCACAGTGACAAATTCGCACCATAAAAGACTTAATTCGCAATTTCTCGCGTATTACTGGTCCAATCTTAAGAATATTTATATGGTTGGATATAAAATAAAATAATCTTTCTAAATACTAGCAAATATATGCACCCTCCGGGTGCAAGTATTTTAGTTAAATTTTATAATAAAATATTATATTAAATAAGAAAGGCTAATGAAACTGAATAAGAATGTAGATAAAAAGATTTTGAACAGAGGGGGTATGATTGAAAAATAGAACAACTTTGAAACTAACTCTTCCATCATTTTCTGTTACTCCCGTCTTTCATTGGTAAATTTTCCTAATTAAACTGTTTAGTTAAAATAGGAAGTAAAGAATAATATTACAGTTGTTTCTTCTTGTTAATGGATTTCTTTTAAGATTTATTGAAGAGATTTTTGCTCATATTCAGTAAGATAAAACCAAACAATTAGAAATCAATAATACTAAGCATATATTTATTAAAATCAATTTTTTAAGATCAATATGCAAATTAGCCTTCCCATTCACACTGTAAACCTCTATTTTGTTGTGTATATAAATACAATTGCATGTTATTAGTATGTAGATATGGTCAACAGTCTTAATGATGTAAAACAATCTTATTAATAATTGAGGTTTAAATAAAAATAAAATCATGGAGAATATGATGTAAATAACTAAAGGGAATTGTGACTTGTATAGTAATATAGTTTCGGTTACAGTCAGACAAACCCACAATCTCCATTATAATAAGATGTAATCTGTATTTGTTCTTATACGTAGAATTATTTCACAGCGAATTATATCTGTGTTTTGCTTTGAACACTCAAAAATGAATGTTTTTTCAAGCCTATTTTTTCTTCTTCTCCGATCCGTGGAAACGAGAATATGTGACCAAATTTGACGGAGATTTCTTCAAAAAAGCATAAAGTAAGCAAAAAATAAAAAAGAACACTAAATCCTTAATAGAAGATGATATTTTTACATTTAATGTTTGAACTTTTGATAATGCTTTAACGTCAGGCTTCTTTTTCTTTTCCTTTATTTTTTTTTTTTTGGAAAGTTTCAATTTTGGAAAAAACGAACTTACGAGCTAGTATTGAAACTTAAACAAAATTGTTCAGACATAGTGGACAGGTTTTGTTTGAAAAAACATGTAAAGTGGTATTCTGTTTCTTTATGTAATACAACATAGCAGGTATTTAAAAAGGTACTTAATTCTATATATGTGTATACATGTTAGCATAAAAATGTTGAATAATCTCGTGGTAAACTGATAATATTGATATGCATACACTTTAAGGGCAGAATCAGAAAGAACATATAATTTTACATGAGAAAGCCAAGATTTATCAAGTTTAATTGCTCGAAAATTAAAGAAATGGTAAGGAAATTACTGAATATCTGTTTTGGAATTGGTCCATTATTTGACATATTTTTAGCAAAATCATTTTGTACCCCCAGTTTCAGGGTTTTAAATTCCCATAACCTTTGAACCACTTGGGATATTTTGCATAATTCAAACATTTATAGACCCTCTTTACAGAACTCTATATAACGCATTGTCTTATCTCATTGGCATTGTAGTCTCGAGAGACTATAATATAGTTCTTGTTCCCCTGAAGTTACAGCGCCTCCAGTGATTGTGAAGTCTAATTTTCGAAAAACATTCTCGACCATAGATATCGCATGCGAAGGCTGTCCCTGGAGATGTTGATATGTCGGTACTTTGTTTCTGCTTCTAGACCTCCAGGCTTCATGGTGTTGCGCCAGGGCGGCAAAATCATGTCCACTTTATACCTCCAATTTCGGGGCTTTAAATTCTCATAACTTTTGAACCACTGGGGATATTTGCACAATTCAAACAGTTATAAACTCCCTTTACAGGGCTCTATATAACAATCACCTCAAATAAGAAAGAATCAACATGGAATACAAATCAAGAAACATTTTCACATTCCTCAAAATATGTTTAAAAGGAGGATGAACTAAGAAGCTACACATGGAGGCACAATGAAGTCCACAAGATTTTGCGGAGGCCACGAAGAGATGTTTTGAAACAGCAAATAAAGCTGTTAATAAAGCAATACATTTCGTGAAAGGAGACATTTTGAAATGTTCGCGTAAAAATAGGTACATTCGTCACTGTCTGATGGCTGCACGGCCTGATGCATTGTATGTGATTTAGAACATGAACTAGTATTTTCAGCTAAAATAATGATAAAGTCCCAGCGTCCTGATATTGTCATCTGGCCTGTTAAAAAAAGTTTTCATGGTTGAATTACCAGCTCCTTGTGAGGAATATCTTAACTGGGCACATTAGCGTAAGTTGGAAGATTCTGAAGATGTACGAGAACAATGCGTCAGCAATGGATGGATAACGCATGTATTTCCTATCGAAGTCGGATTCCGACTCAACCTTCGTATTTTCTTTTTTTACTAAACTTTCTTCTCTAGGCAATGGAAATACATAAAAAAAGATCCAGTATACTTCTCTAACCGCATCAGCTTGGATGTGGCAATCCCAGTGTGACAAAAAACGAACAAAGCCTGGTGGTATCGTGAGATTCTGCTGGGATGCTCTGGGTTAATGGTAATGATTTTTCAGCCCCGAAACCATGTCTGAACCCAGAGTCATCATCTGACGAAGGCTTTGTTGGGCACAAGGCTACTGTGTAAACAGCTGTCATTCTATGAAAATATTATTAATCGTTGTTTCTGTTCCTTTTCGTGAGAAAATAATCAATAGGGAATTTCTGGACTGTATTCAATCTTAATCATGAAAATGTCAGGGGATATTTTCACTTTCTCAAAGATATGTTAAAAAAGTGATACAAATTGGAGAATATTTGTTTTGGAAAACATAAAACACAATTTAGTGTGGAAGGTATTAATCATGATTGATGTCTAACGCGTTTTTTTTTTCTCTTGGCGAAGAAAAATGGGGATGAAAAAATATTGTTTTGTTAAACAAAATAATTGCGACTAGACTTGAGATTTTTAAGTGAACTGTTATATTAGGTTCACCTGTTGCATATAATTATAAGAGTGTTCATTGTATTTTAGGCTTGGAAGAAAAGGGTACGATGAATCGGTGACTAGAAGCAGCTACCCAGCGAAGTATGGACCGAGGAGAAAAATGAGTTTTAATGGTTAGCTAGTCTTGCGAATCCATTACTACTGAATATAAATTATGACTTGCAACATTCCACTTTGGTTCCTACAACGGGCGATAAAAAATGCAACTTCCGTTCAATTGGCAGGTTACATCAAACACGAGTCTATATGATTGGTCCAACCCTATTGCCCTTATGGCTAGCCTCAACACTTTTTATCATATATGCGCTTAGGCTGAAAATAAAATAAAAGCAAGAATAAGCGGGAAAAAAGATGGAGGATAGAAAGGAAAAATTAATTAAGGAAAATACAGATGAAAGAAGAAAAGAAAGATGGGTGAAAGAAGAAAGAAAGAAAGAAAGAAAGAAAGAAAGAAAGAAAGGAATGAAATAAGCAAATAAAGAAAGTAAGAATGACGGGCGAAAGAAGAGAAAGAAGGGCGAAGTATGAAAAGAAAAAATGACGAAAGAAAGGAAAGAAGTGTCTAAGAAGAAAAGAAAGAAGTGTGTAAGAAGAAGGAAAAGAAGTGTGTAAAAAGAAAGGAAAGAAGTGTGTAAGAAAAGAAAGAAGTGTGTAAGAAGAAAAGAAAAAAGTGAGTAAGAAAAGAAGAAGTGTCTAAAAGAAAAGGAAGAAGTGTCTAAGAAGAAAAGGAAGAATTGTCTAAGAAGAAAAGAAGGATAAATGGCGGAAGAAAGAAGGAGAAAAGAAAGAAAAGAGCGAAGGAAGAAAATAAAATAAAAATAAAAGGCAATGGCTGAGCGTTTTAATATCTTAGATATGACGTTAAACTTTATCTGATAGTGGGGTTCCAGTTCTGGAGATCTGGAGAATGTGGAGCATCCTTTCATAACCATTACTCCCAGGTCCACTCTCACTCGGTGTGATGGTGCCTGTTAGGTTTTCGTCTATGGGTTGAATAGAAAAAAAGTGTTTAAAAATGTGATTAAAAATGAAATTTAAAACCCAAATTGTGTACCCATCAAGAATGAATTAAACAAAAAAAATCTTCGGCATAAAATTACCTAAAGGGTTGAGATGCCGTAAATCAACCAACCAACCAACCAACCAACCAACCAGACCAGAAAGCGTGAAGATTTCAAGCCTATTGTTCCGCTTAATTCGCTTAGCAACCCTCAAACTCAAAGAAAGTAATCTTCTTTCATTCATTGATAAGAAATCGAACATCGAGCAAAATCAAAGCATAACTAGAAATGAATGTGAATTTTCATCGTTGAATTTTGTCTGTCGTTTATTTTTTTATTTTTTTATTCTGTGATCGGAAAACGACGGCTTACTGATTTGAATCGGAAGATTTTATCGGCAGGTAGACAACCCGATCGGTGAAAGTGAGGTTATACAATTTGGAATCGTGTTGAGCGATCGAATCCACCCCCTAGACAAACAATGAAGTATCATTCTTGGAAGAGAGATAAGTCATAGCTGGTCCACATATATTACACATACATAGGTATTAATATGTGCCCACGCATGCATGCATGTTCCCACACGCGTACACGCACAACGTTCATCCACTCAGGTTTATAAGCACGCTTAACATATACACAGATACAAACGCATACATACATATATAATATAAACATACTTCTCCATCGATACGCGCTCACCTTTGTGTGTATATATATATATATATATATATATATATATAGTTGTAGAAAAAAGTCGTTCTACCATATTTTCAGTGTTCAAGGTACACCTTCTACGGGAGAAACTCCTGAGGAAGGTGTACCTTGAACAAAACCGTGGTAGAGAGAAAAATTTTTCCGAAACTATGAATGCTCTATATTTTACGAAATATATTCGTAAATGATACTACAATGAAAACGTGGTATTAACTTTTTGATGAATATATATATATATATATATATATATATATATATTTAAAAAATGTTTTTTTTTAAATTGGGCGTTATTATGAAGCATTTTAAAATGTATAAATGAATGAACTCGATATTATGGAATATTGGATTCACTTATTTTTAATTATTTTTTCTCATAAATTTTCAGGTTCGTTAGATACCCTTTGTCAAATGTTATTACTGTTTAACGGTTTCTTTGTCTCTGTTGTTATCGACAGTGGCAGGTCTGTGAAATATTGTAATAACGGAGAATTCCGATATCTGCGTTTAATCCCTTCACGTGCGTTTGTAATTTTAGAATCCATTTAGTTTCTGATGTTTTCTAGATTGCGTTGTTGGAAATGCGTGTTCTAATAAGATGCATTTGAGGTGTGTAAGGTTGTGTGATAAGGTGTTAAATGAAGGGCTATTGTACTATGCGGGGATTTGAGATTTATAGTGGATTTGTGGTTATTTAGTCTTAGTCTAAAGGGTGTTGATGTTTCTCCACATATCCATATTCTACATGGTGTTGCAGTATATATTGTATATAATGTTAGCGCTATCGCATGTTAGGTGTGGCGGATGGATTGTTATGTTTTGTGTAGGGTATTTTTATTTCGGTTTCCGTATGTATGTGGCTGCAAACTTGGCATATATATATATATATATAGACAGCAGATCATATCTAATAAAAACATTAATCGAACTTGCAAAAACTCACCCCTAGGCAGTGTGAAAATTAATTTCTGCCCCACTATTTCGTAAAAGAAAAGTAAACATATCTTTGAAATTTTATATTTTTATTTAATAATAAACATAAAAATCGTTTTTTTCTGTCAAAATTCAAATAAATATGCTTCTTTTCTAATAAAAGTAAGATTCTCAAAGTTAAATTCAAATTAATTTAAATATGTAAGTTTTTCTCGGGGGAGGGGGGCGTCAAATGTTAAAAAAAATTGTTTTGTTTTGTGACAAAACAGAACGGTCTTTTTTCACTGTATGCAATTCCTTATAATGTATTATTTTGGATTAGTGCGAAGCATGAGTAATGTATGAAATAAATGAGAAACTAGGTTGGATGTTATGTACTAAGTTCCATTTTATTTCATCCAATATTTCGAAGTAATAACCCTTATTTTACAAGGATATTTTAGGCCTATATATATATATATATGTGTGTGTGTGTGTGTGTGTGTGTGTGCGTGTGTGTGTATGTGTGTGTGTGGTGTGTGTGTGAATAAAAGGAAGTGAATCCGATGGTATGTAATATAATAAAATTGAAAAAACACAGGTTTAAATGAGTTAAGTGGTGAGTTTATTGGCCGACGCTGCAGTGTTTCGATCAATTAATTAGATCATCTTCAGGGCTTTTGTTGGTATGTGGACCAACTGTTATCTAAGAATAAGGAGAAAGTCGAGATGGGCCAAAAATATCCTTGTAAAATAAGTGTCATTACTTCGAAATATTGGATGATTTTTCAATTTTTTATTATACTACACACACACACACACACACACACACACACACACACATATATATATATATATATATAATATATATATATATATATATTATATATATACAGAGAGAGAGAGAGAGAGAGAGAAAGAGAGAGAGGGTTGTGCGCCTCTGTATATGTGTGTATGTGTGTATTGCGAGTGTCTGTTTTTTCTACCTTTGAAAACACTGACTAGCAGATAGGAGATAAGATAAAAACCTAAAGATGATAGTTACTTTTTAAAACTGTACATATTGATTATATGTAACTTTTGTCCTGGTTAGAGATGTTGCCCGAAAAGCATTGGACTTTATCTTTAGTATTCAAGTCACACACAAAAGGAAAAAGAAAAAAAGAAAAGAAAAAAAAAACGACTCGGTCGATTTTATTATGAGAGCCTTATTTTCTGTCTCCGTTTCACTTGCGCCTCAAACAATGTGCCGATTCTTCTTGAGACGACGCATAAAAAATTGTATATCATTGTAAATGATTGTCTATCTTGAACAAAAAAAAAGCTCTAGTAAATCTACAAGGGAAATCTAGACAAAATGCAGAAGAAGAAGAATACGGTATGTGTGGCAATCACGTGATAGTTTTGCAACTGAGCGGAAATACTTTTATTTTCTTATGGAACATTTTTATGCATTATGGGTTTCTCAAATGCGTATATGTTGTTTTTTTTTTTGTTTTTTTTGTTTTTTTGTTTTTTCGCCATCGGAGTGTGAAAATCAGTTCGTCACAAAATGTTGAAAAAACATGTTTAACAATATCAGATGGATTGATCGCAACCCATCTGATAAGGAAATTTATAAATTCAAAAATATAAAAAGGAAATTTAAAAATATGAAAAGGAAATTTAAAAATAAGCCAACTAAAGAAATGCAAATCTTATTATAATGGAGATTGTGTGTTTTTCTGTCTGTAACCGAAACTATATTACTAATCGAGTCACAATTAACATAGTTATTTACATCACATTCTTCATGATTTTATTTATATTTAAACCTCAATTATTACTAAAATTGCTTCACCTTTTTATTAGTGTTGTCCATATCTACATACAAATAACATGCACTTGTATTTATATATACAAAAAATAGTGGTTTGCAGTGTGAACGGGAAGGCTAATTTGCATATTGATATTAAAAATGTGATTTTATTAAATATGTGCTTAGTATTATTCATTTCTAACTGTTTGGTTTTATTTTAATGAATATGAGCAAAAATCTCTTCAATGAATCTTAAATGAAATCCATTAACAAGAAAAAAATAAGTGTAATTTTATTCTTTATTTCCTAATTTAACTAAATAGTTAAATAAGTAAAATTCAGCAATGAAAGACGGCAGTGATGGAAGAGTAAGTTTCATTTCTATTTTTCTATTATACCCCCACTCTGTTTCAAATCTTATCTGCATTCTTATTAGACTTTCTAATTTAATACGATATTTCATTACATTAAAATTTAAATACTTGCACCCGGAGGGTGCATATATTTGCTAGTACTGATAATAGAGTTATATGAAATGCAAATACTGGTAATAGCACTATAAAACAGCCTCAAGTATAAGGAAATTTAAAAATAACCGAACTAAAGAAAATTTACATATATACAAACAAGCTGTGCCAAAACATTGAAAACTATCAAAGAAGCTAAATGAAACACATTGAGAAAATATGTATTTTAAATAAACCCCAACACAAAAACCAAAGTATGGGACCTAATATAAAAAATAGCAGGTAAAAACATCAAAATATAGATTTTGTAATTTTCATTTTAATAGATTTTATTTTTAAGATATAATCTTATTAGATTTTATTTTCCTTCATTTTTGTAGATTTTATTTTTGAATTATATAGTTTCAATAAAACACAATAGAAAACTCACTGAATTATTTTTGAAAATATATTGAATTTTGCAATAAAACTTATTAAAAAAGACATAGCAGACAAGCTGGCCAAAACATTCTCAGAAAAATTCCACATCAAATCATTAATATGAGTAGCAGTGGTGACGATAGATATTATATTTTTTATCATCTCTAAAGTGACAGTTTTTTATGAATAAGATCGAATCTTGACAGGTACATACGATGTATATCAGAAAAGAGCCAGATTGATCGCATTCTTCGATGTGAGGGGCATCGTCCACTGCGAGTTCTCTGACACAGGGCCAGATGATCAACTAGCATGTCTACAAAAAAGATACTACCGTGGTTGCTTCTTTCAGTGCGCGAGAAGAGGCGAGAGAAGTGGCAGGACAACTTGTGAGTGCTTCACCATGACAACGCAACTGCTCACACTGCCCTCAGTATACGAGAGTTCTTGGCCTAGAAGAATATCACTGTGCTGAAGCAACCTCCCCACTCGACCGACCTGGCTTCATGTGATTTTTCTTTTTCCCCAAGTTCAAGGGGGTCATCAAGGGAACCCGTTTTGAGGATGTGCACGACATCAAAAAGGCCATGACGACAGAGCTATGCAGAAAAGCGGAAGAATCCGTCCAGGAGTGCATGCAAGCGTGGCTGAGAAGGATGGGAATGTACGTTAGACTTCAGGAGGATCACTTTGAAGGGGATAACTTGTAATGTATAGTTTGGATTTAAAATAACTTTTTGTGACACCAGTCCTGGAACTTTTCTGACATACCTTATATGTCATGAAAAACAGGTCTTAAATTCACACTTTCTTAGATTTTAGAGACATGATTAGATTGATTGATTGTAACAGCTTGTCAATCTGTTTACACATTTGAGTTTGCCATGTCGAGACTAATTGTTTTCAAGAATGCGACCTAAAAAGTGTGGGGTCAGGTCGAGGTTGCTATTGGAGATAATAGGATGTTTAAAAACCGTAAGATAGCTATGATAATAGTGCATCACTGATGACATTTCTTTATGCATTTAAAGAAATGTATCATCTGATTAGGATTGTTTTACACCGAGTAGTTAGGGAGTTACGTTCATCGTATGTTCTTATTTATATTTTTTGTGTATGTGTTTATCAACTCAATGGCACAAGCTGGATAAGGCACTAGGTCAATTTTTATCGGAATTTACGAGGTTTAAATTTATAGATTTCTTTCTTTGAGACCAACTGAAGAGCGTATACGAAAATCGTCATTGACATAGTCAGTCTTTAAAGACCACCGATGGGATTTTAAGTTTGTTTCTCTATGTGACTTTTAAAATAAGTATACCATTAATTTGAATGGAGTAATCTACTTTCATTAAGTGATATTAAGCTTAAGCTTATTAATACAAAGTTGTGTATTAGCTAATATTAGTTTATTTACAGCTAGATAAAAACAAACGAACCTCATCCAAGCTTATTAATTGCACTAATTCCCTACCAGGGTTATTATTAATGCATAAATTCTAAATTTTTATTTTATGGAATTGCCTTGATATTATTTCATGGGATTGTCTAAATAATCCCACTCTAAGGCAAACTCTTCAATGACATTATGATAGAGGAGCACCACAGAAGCAATAAAATACTGCTTGAAAAAAAATCCTCGGTGCCTGTCACATTAACTATTGAAATTGGTCAACACAAGCTGCGAACCCTGACGCCTGGCATCTCAACACTAACCATATTTTCTTCCCCTTTGAAAGCACCCGTCACCCTCAATGACAAAAGGCTGTAGGGGGTTATCTTCCATTGGCCTGGAGGAGTTATCTGCCCGGCTTGTGGTCGCTTGTTCTTACCAGGGGACGTATGATATTTAAGCGGCTGATTCGAATTTCTCTCCCTCTTTCCTCGCTACGAAACCACATGGGTTAGACACGGTTTACCCCTTTCTCGGTGGGGCCCCGGCCCCTCTCCTTGTAAGTCATTTCTATCTATGGACGCTCCAGTCCTTTTATATATGTAGGTTTATCTACTCTTGTATTTGTATTTTATGTATCCATGTACTCTTCTATTATGTATCCTTTGTATTCATGTGCTGTTATCTATTAAATGTATTGTCCCTCAACCCTTGTCGGAGTTGTATGTTCTTCAAATATTCACTTTGAATCATACAAGGCATAAGAGGGAGAACCACAGCACAATGCCCTCAAACCATGAGAAGACCTTCAGCAAGACCTTAAGCCGATGTTATCGAGCCTATCTGTCCCGCATCGGCCCTATAAGACACGAACATGACGACAGGCAAAGCGGATCAATAACTTAATCTTCATTCACGAAGACATACCTCGAATTATATCTAAAGGCTCCATTTAGTTAAGTATACCGCCCGTAGAGCGGTGTTTTCAACTAGTAGCTATACTTATTAAAGGAGATAAAAATATCTATCGCTCGTGGAATATTTTTATGCATGATAATGTTCAAGAGATTTCCAGTACAGAATAAACTATTCTTAACGATACAACAATGGCCCATGATTCATTGCCATGTGGACTAATCCTGAATACAACGTCTGAACCACAATTCGAGAAACAAATTTATCTACCTATTAAAACCGGCGAATCATAACAATGTAGACAGATAAACTGATATCGAATCTTTGAGTTGTATTAAATTTATGCATGACTCCCCAGTGTTTCGCCTCGGATTATATAATGGATCAGTGCTCTCAAAGGTTATCACGGTGCAGAAAAGAAATACTGGAGTAATGAGCGCCATTATCTTCTGACATCTAACCTCAAATAGCATTTGTCTCTCGTATGCAAGTGCGCGGAAAAGGTTTCCATTTGAATGTAGCGGATTTATCAATGTCTGCCACGTGACGTTAGTTTCGGAAATTCAGTTCAGTTTCATTACTCAGGTACGGCAGCCATTTTGCTCGACAGTGTACTATAATTATTCGGTCTCGCCTCTTTACTGTGAAATTTGTACTGTCGCTTCGATTGCTCGCTGATTGTCAACATTGTTACCGTCTTGAAAAAGTTTTTGGTGGATATATTCAACGATTAACTAAATATATCTTGATATTGTCCGAAAAGAATGTATCCAACCAGGGAAAAATGTCTCTTAGACGAACATCAGAATTTAAGAATTAACACATTCCAGACTATAAATCTTATCGTAATGTAGATTCGGTGTCTGTCTGTATGTAACCGAAACTACATCACTGCTTGTGTCACAATACCCTCAGGAATTGCGTACGTTTATCAATGAGGATTTAATTTATAGTCATAATCAAAAACAATAATACATGGAATAAATATTATTTATTAACGAGACCTCTATGATAATCTCAGTTAGATTTGCTTCAAAACTACCCCTGTTATTAGTGCGTTTAAAATCCCGCAATATGTCTCATATATCACTAAGAAATAAAGGTTTATATAATATCTGGTGGGGTTAATTTGCATGTTGGTTTTAACAAATCTCGATTTAATAAATAATTACTTCGTGTTATTGATCTCTAATATTGTTTCATTCTCTAAAGCATTCAAAGCAATCCTGTTAATGATTTTATATAGAAATAAAATAAGATACAATTAGATTAAGTATAATCATTTTATATGCGTTCTTATTTATTTCCGTTAGTATTTCTGATTTAATATATTTCTTTAAGGGGACGGGTTTGCTCAGTCGGTAGAGCGTTCGGCTAGAAACAACAGAAATCCTAATTCGATTCCGTTCCTCGCCAACTCAGCGTATTAGTAGCACAGGGACCTGTGCGGTAAACTAAGGATCTGATGGTAGGTGTGGCGCTCCACCTCAGATGCCAAAAACAATCTCCTTGGTCTAGTGTTAGTGAAGAGGGGATAGACACCCTCGTTGATTGGCTGATACCGACTTTAGGCCGCCCCGACGACTTTACTTACTTACTTACATTAAAACTTAAATACATACGCACAGGGGCGTATTTTCTTGCTAGTATTTTTAAACGTTCACTCACTCACTGGCACGATAAACTTGTTCAGTGACGGGATCGTTATTTATGTGTCTTGGTTAGGAATAGCTTTGCAAATCTCATTCGTTTCCCAATGGAAAACTGGTTGAATTCAGAATTATGGTTCCCCTCGGCCTGTTAGCCATAGTAAAGTTGAATTCAGAGTTTTCCTTCTCCTAGACTGGTTACCTAGCCATGGTTAAAGAACCCAGTCTGCCCTGCTATTTACCGATAGCTGGAGGGAGAGTCGGATTCATACCTTTCCCAAGGGTATTAGCGCTAAGTGAAATGCAATTAACAAGTCCGGGATTTGAACTCGGGTCGACGAGTCCATTTCCCATGACTTTACCCATTACACCACGCGCTTCCTAAAGACCCCAATATACCCTACTATTTACAAATAACATGAGAGAGAATATTTGGATTCATACCTTTACCAAGGGTATAATTATATGTAAAATTCAAAGAGCCTTTATATTTAAGTTATGGTAGCGTAAGATGAACAAAAAATGATCAGAAAAAACAGGAATATTTCTTTTATGTTGTTTAATTTTTTTATTGTTCTCAAGTAGTTTCGACCTTAGGTCATCGTCAGGAGAAAATTTATTGTGAAAGTAATTTTTTAGGAAGTTTTAAAAAGTGTTCTGAGTGTTTGACAAGCCACAATTATCCTGACAGAGAAATGTATTATAAGTTGCGAGTCGAACATTCTCACTTTATTATATATACTAGCAAATATATGCACCCTCCGGGTGCAAGTATTTAACTTTTAATGTAATGAAATATCGTATTAAATTAGAAAGTCTAATAAGAAGGCAGATAAAAAGATTTGAAACAGAGTGGGGGTATAATAGAAAAATAGAAATGAAACTTACACTTCCATCACTCCCATCTTTCATTGCTGAATTTTACTTATTTAACTATTTAGTTAATTTAGGAAATAAAGAATAAAATGACAGTTATTTTTTCTTGTTAATGGATTTCATTTAAGATTCATTGAAGAGATTTTTGCTTATATTCATTAAAATAAAACCAAACAATTAGAAATCAATAACTAAGCACATATTTAATAAAATCACATTTTTAATATCAATATGCAAATTAGCCTCCCATTCACACTGTAAACCGCTATTTTTTGTATATATAAATACAATTGCATGTTATTTGTATGTAGATATGGAGAACACTAATAAAAAGGTGAAGCAATTTTATTAATAATTGAGGTTTAAATAAAACTAAAATCATGGAGATTGTGATGTAAATAATAAAGGGAATTGTGACTTGTATAGTAATATAGTTTCGGTTACAGACAGACAAACCCACAATCTCCATTATAATAAGATATATATATATATATATATATATATATATATATATGTGTGTGTGTGTGTGTGTGTGTGTGAAGAGAAATGGAAGTGAATCCGACGGTATGTAGTATAGTAAGGAAATTGAAAAAACACAGGTTTAAATAAAATGAGTGGTAAGTTTATTAGCCGACGCTGCAGTGTTTCGATCTGTTGAGTAGATCTTCTCCAGGGATTTTGTTGATATAAGGAAGAGTAATAAAAAATGAATCACAGAATAATGAGGAGACTGTGATAGTTCTTGTTTATCTATCTGTTCAAAGATTATTTTTAGAATAATTTTCAAATTGAGAAACGCTCAACAGATCGAAAACACTGCAGCGTCTGCTAATAAACTTACCACTCATTTTATTTAACCTGTGTTTTTTAAATTTCTCCCTATACTACACACACACACACACACACACACACGCACACACACACACACACACACACACACACACACAATATATATTATATATATATATATTATATATATATATATATATATAATGAATGAATTTTTTAGCGTTTATATGAAGCGTTTTCACGCGATGGGAAATATAAAGCTAAAAATTGTTTTTTTTTAACCTGTGGCTTGTTTAACGTTTATGTGACATGGATCATGAAAACGCTTCATATAAACGCTAAAAAATTACTGGTTTTTAAAATCTTAGCCATTTCACGACTGGTTTTTAAGATCTCAACCATTGAACTCATCTGATGATTGGATTACCAGGAAACTTCAAGTTATGAGTGCAAACTCATAATATTACCTTTGACTATATATATATATATATATATATAATATATATATATATATATATATATATGTGTGTGTGTGTGTGTGTGTGTGTGTGTGTGTGTGAGTGTGTGTGTGTAATAGAGTGATGGTATTCGAACATTTAATCTAATATCCAGATGTATGAACTTTATTCTAGTCATAACATTTTAAACATAATTTGTTTGCCGAAATACAGGTTTTAGCAAGTGCAGCATTCTCCATACCCACCAGACCTAGTTCAATGCGGACATCTTTTTTCTTATTTTCTTACACTAAAAGAATACTGGCAGAAAGGATGGGGATTCTGGAACATAATAAATGCATCCTCATAGTCTCATACCATATCAACTATAAGTTACATGAGTGTTTAATCCATACTTGAGTTCTGTCTTGGTAAGTATTGCTTCAGTATCGATACATTTTTAGCATAGATATTATGTTTATTCAACTTCGACAAAATAAAGGAACAAGTTCTTACGACGAATATCCTCCAGGTGGAACAGCCGGCAAATAAGAATTCAGAAAACCAATTCAAATACAGTAGGTCGTATTGAAAATTAATCAGTCCAGTGTTATTGGTAAGGTCTAGTGAAAGATTTATATACAATGTTTGAACTAAGAAAATAATCGATATCCGCTAATCCTATGAGGAAACAAAATCCAAAAAGGAAACACACTCATCTCGAGTACAAGGCTGACTCGTCTTAAGGGATCACGGTTTTAAAATGACAAAATCTCAAATTGAACTCAATCAATTCTAAACTTTTATTTATAACCTTTTGTCAAAAATTAAACACCCTTAAAGAAACTTCACCTTGATTTTTTAAATTATTTAGCAGTAAATTAACTAATAACAGATAAGATACAAAATATTTTATTAAATGGCTGAACATTCTGGTTTTATGAATTATACCTTATGCAAACTAGATCAATTTTTTTTAAATCAAAGGTGTTATTGTTTTACAAGCCATGTAGAGGAAAAATGGGAATAATCCAATAACATGGAAATCATTGACATTACAAGTTGGTGGAGTGGCCTATAGTCAATATCAGCCGGACATCCAGGGAGTATATCCCTTTTTCGCTAACACAAGACCAGGGTATTGTATTTTTGTCTGAGGTGGAGCATCATACCAACCGTCAGTCCCCTCCTTTACCGCACAGATAAGATTACCCAAGCTGTGCTACTCATACACTGAGTTGGCTGGGACCAGTATTGAACCTTATGATTCCTAGGCGGTTGCTCTACCGGCTGATTTTAAACCAGCACTTATAAACATAAAGTAAGTAAAGTCGTCGGGGTGGCCTAAAGTAAGAATCAGCCAGACAGCGAGGGAGTCTGTCTCCTTTTCAGTAGCGCTAAACCAAGGAGATTGTTTTGGCGTCTAAAGTGGAGCGCCACACCTACCACCAGCTCCTTACTTTACCGCATAGATCCCTGTGCTACTCATACGCTGAGTTGGCGGGGACCAGTATCGAACCCGGAACATTGCGATTCCTAGACGGATGCCCTACTGACTGTGTTAAATCGGCCCTTATTGACATTAAAATGATACGTAATTGTTTCTCTTCGAGATCATATGATGTCTTTATTTCTTTCAAGAATGCATTTTACTAATCTAATGCAATAATCTGCATTTGGTGGTTCATGACGACGAAGATGTCGCCGCTCGGTATCCCTGTTAATCTCGGTATTGATCAGCTTAGCTACTGTGCGGCAAGCGTCTCTCCAATCCTGTCTTTGGGAAGCCAGATTTTCCAGACTTGAAGGTGTGATAGCGCATTTCTTCAGCGTCGTCTTAATATGGTCTTTGAACCGTTTTTTTTTTTTTGGGGGGGGCTCCTGTCCTCTGCGAGTTCACCATAGAATTATTTTACGGGGAGTCTGTCTGCAAGCATGCGGATGGTGTGACCCAACCATCGCAATCAACTATGTTTCATTTGGTCGGCATCAGACAAAATTTCCGGCATTTCGCCTTGACCAATTCAGATTATGGTTTCAACAGAGAATTATTCCATAGAATTTTCCTCTAAATGACTGGAAAAAATTACACTATTAACTTAAATAATTTGATATAGTGTATTGAAGAAACTATCAGGAACTGTGGATATACCACCGTATGATGATTCTATCATTACAACATTTAATATATTTACTTAAGTGCTATTGCAAATAGTTCAGTATGTGAAAACGATAATAGTTTTGATTTAACTCTTTTATTTTTTCCTTTCCTACTTTTCATCTTTTCATTATGTTCAATTGAAACAGATTACCATTATCTCTTCGGCACGCTCACACCCTCTTTCTCTCTATCTTTCCCCTATTCTCTTTCTTTTTTTCTTATTATATTTTTTGTGTAGCCTGTCCTTTATTTCCTTTCTTTCTTTATAACAAAAACGGGACACTCCAGGTGACGATACGCTTAAAAAAATAAGAATTCGGCGGATAAGCAACACCAGATAACTAGGATTTATATTTTTGCATTTCATCTTGCACGGTTCAAAATTTTGTCAGGGTGGGGGTTACAAGAAGATAACGGTCGTACAATTAAGGAACATGAGTATTAATATAGAAATAGTTTATAAAGGACCGGGTTAGCTCAGTCGGTAGAGCGTTCGGCTAGAAACCACAAGGTTCCTACTTCGATACCGGTCCTCGCCAATTCAGCCTATGAGTAGCACAGGGATCTGTGCGGTAAAGTAAGAACTGATGATAGGTGTGGCGCTCCACCGCAGATGCTAAAACAATCTCCTTGGTCTAGCGCTATTGAAAAGGGGATAGACGCCCTCGCTGACTGGCTGATACCGACTTTAGGCCGCCCCGAAGACTTTACTTACTTTACTTAGTTTATAAAGTCATTATGTTCAGCTAATAAGCAAACACTGTCTTTAATATATTCAGTTAATAGTTTATTTATTGGTGAATGAATTTAACAAAAAACGACAATTAAACGACTTTTAAGTGTGCTAATTGCCTATTTTTTGCCATAGATAGTATGATCGGTAAATTTCTATGTTTGTTATGTACGTCAATCTTTATAGTAACAATGATATCATCACCAATTTTAAAATGAATAGTTGGGATTTACATTTTAGACATCTCACCAATGATAAAACTGTTAACCAAATCAGAAAATATGTCACTTGATAATGAAATAATGCTATTTAGCAGTGATGCTGATAGCTTTTTGATTTACTGCGTCCTGGGATGCTTTGAATGCTTTGAATGTGTCACCGGGAAAATTAAAGGGTCCCAACTAAAGTTTTATAATAGATTGCAGGTTTGTTTTATTTATGATATGGGGAAAAGGACTAAAGCCGTCTAACTCCTACCTTGTAACATATCCTGTGTAATTCTTTTCTAAGAAACTATTGAAATGTTTTTACAGTTAGCTTGAAATGGCCAGGAAAGAAAAAAGAAAAAAACACTGGGACGCATAGATATGATTTTACTGCGTCCTTTTAAACTTTTGTGCGCCAAGGACGCTGGAAGCTTACCTATCAGCATATATATATATATATATATATATATATATATATATATATATATATATATACGTTAATGTATGAGTAGTGGCTTACCGGTGGGTACGAGAACGATCGTTGGAAGCGCACAGTATCCAGGGGTTAAGACCGAGAAAAAACAAATACAAAGTGCTCAATACAACGTAGAGCAAAATTTATTTATAAAATGAATAAAAGTAACCTACTCGAGTTTCATCGCCTGAATAGTCAGGGTTACATCCGCTGAATTAATCGAGTTTTCGATTAATGTTAGTTGGTACCATGTATAACTGACATTAATCGAAAACTTGATTAATTCAGCAGATATAACCCTGACGGTTCAGGCGATAAAACTCGAGTAGGTTACTTTTATCCATTTTATATATATATATATATATATATATATATATATACACATTTTTTTTTCTTTCTCTTTCCTTCATTTTTGGCACTGTGTCCTATTGAATAATTATAATTTTTAAACAGATCTATTTAAACCATAGATGGGGCCTTAATATATATTATAATTCGAGATATGAATGAACATGGGAAAAACTATCATACTGTGAAAACACAGGGACGCATGAATATGATTTTACTGCGTCTTCTTAGATTTTTGTGCCTAAGGGACGCAGGACGCGTACCTATCAAGATCTCTGATTTAGAATTCCCAGTCATGTGTGGGAACGACTAAGCTGATAAAACAGCCAGGTCTGCCTTAAGTATAATTCCTGAAAAAAAAATAGGATTTTATGTATAGGGTTAAAAAGGAAAATAAACAAATATACAGAGAAAAAAGCCGAAAGGAAGAAGTAGTACTATCCTGTAATTTTACATAACCCACACAATCATTAAACATTCCTAATTCCTGCCAAATGAAGAGCAATTAATGTGCAATGAATGCCAAACTGCATACACATTAAAACGTGTAATTAAGGAATGCATTGATCTGGTTCCTGCAAGAGAAACCTTTTACAGTAAGAGAAATAGAAAAGAACTGTTTATAAAAAAATTTAGATGCTATAATATCCTTCCTAAAGTCTTTATCATAGAGTTTAAAGATCTGACAAATAAAAATATAAAAAATATCAGTGTATATGAAAAGAAATTATTATCTGATAATTACTGAATTACAAGAACTACACAGAAATATACACCAGGAATAAATCATTGAAGATATGAAGAACTTAAAACATTTTTTCAAATCGCAAAAGGCCTTGATTCATTATTAAATGAATCAGAAAAGTTTGATATGCTGTAAAACAAAACAACAAAACAAACAAACAACATTTTGTAAAATAACCTGTTGTAATCCAAACATTTGTAAAATAACTAGTTGTAATTCAAATATTTCTCAAATAACCAGTTGTAATTCAAATATTTCTAAAATAACCAGTTGTAATTCATATATATCTTAAAAAAATCAGTTGTAATATATATATTTCTAAAATGACCAGATATAATTCGAATATTTCTAAAATCAGTTGCAATCCATATACTTCTAAAAATAACCAGTTGCAATTCATATACTTCTAGAATAACGAGTTGTAATCCATATTTCTCAAAAATAACAATTAAAATTCAATATTTATAAAATAACCAATTGTAATTCAAATATTTCTAAAATAATCAGTTGCAATCCATATATTTCTAAAATAACCAGTTGTAATCCATATTTCTCAAAAATAACCAATGGTAATTCAAATATTTCTAAAATAATCAGTTTTAATCCATGTATTTCTAAAATAACCAGATATGATTCTAATATTTCTAAAGTAACCAGTTGTAATCCATATTTTTCTAAAATAACCAATTGTAATTCAAATATTTCTAAAATAATCAGTTTTAATCCATGAATTTCTAAAATAACCAGATATAATTCTAATATTTCTAAAATAACCAGTTGTAATCCATATTTCTCTAAAATAACCAATTGTAATTCAAATATTTCTAAAATAACCAATTGTAATCCATATATTTCTAAAATAACCAATTGTAATCCGTGGATTTCTAAAATAACCAGTTGTAAATCAAACTTTGTAAAATATCCAGTTGTAATGCAAATGCTGATCTCTTATCAGTTAGTTTAGTTCATCGATTGATACGATTTTGTATTGTTTTTTCTTTTCCGAATAACAGTTGGGATTCTATATTAAAATAGATCTGACTTCATAAGCTAAGACTTGAAAACGACTAGAACTTGGCTTTTTCTTCCCCAGTTGGGTGTCGCGCCAAATGTATCTATTAATGAGCTGAATATATAAGATATAATAATACATTTAACCATTGGGGATGGGGAAACCAGCCTGTGTTTTTGACGTATATTTTTTTGTAATGCCAATTAAGTATTAGCAGCATGAGAAAGAAGGAATAGGTCTTGGCATGATGTGAAACATTGTTAGATGTGGGAATATGGAACCGGGCCAGAGCACATAAAAAAGAGATTTTAGCCAATAGCACAAATCGAACATATCAGAGCTTTATTTGCAAGATTGTCAGGCACAAGACTGCATTGTCTAGCCATCACTTACGTTTGACCTTATATGGGACGTGAGTGAAAGGAAGCGGAGTTCTGGGTGCAAGCACTATTGAAAAACATATGAGTCATGAATTGTATAAACTATTTCTGATATTCATCCAGGACGGTTATCACAGAAATAATTCGAAATAATCGTAAACTCTTCTAGAAAATTTACTACTATCTCAACAAACATTTTAAAAAAAGAGAGAAATAAGAAATTACAGTTTATTCGCCATTTCATTCATAAAGGAGGAGAAGAAGAAAGAGAAAAAAAGGAGAGGAAAAGGAAATAAAAGAGAAATTATAATCACACAAAGAAAAACATAAATACGTCCATTTCTGATACGAAACTCTGATGATAAAGTTCATGCTTCGAAATCGATAAGACAAAAATAACATCTTTTTGTTTTTATTTTTCATACGGATTGTACTTGGCTTCAAAATATTATAACATACTTAACAATGCTTCAAGCAAATTACCAATTGCTTTTATTACTATATTAATAAATCGGTAATTTACTTATTAGTTCTGTCAATAGAATTTCAACACGCTAAGGGTGGGAGAATATATTTTATCCACAGGGCTATACTAGCAGGACCGGTGGATATACAACAGTATGATAACTTAATTATTGCAATGTTTGATAAGTTACTTAAGAACTATTGCGAAATACTTCAATATGTAAAAAGTATAATATTTCCCGATTTCACTCTCTCACACACTTTTTCTTTCTTTCTTTCTTTCTTTCTTTCTTTTTATTATGTTCGACTGAAAAAAAAATTAGCGTTATCACCCCTCTCTCTATATTTCTCCTACTCTCCTTCTTTGTGTATTTTGTCTGTGTAGCTTGTCATTTTTTTCCCATTCTTTCTTTATAATAAGAACGGAATGGTCCATTATTTAGCGGAGATAATGACACTTATAAAAGATAAGGATACTTTGGATAAGCAACACCAGATAATCAGGATTTACACTTTTGCAAGTGTATATACACAAAACTTTATATGTACATTTGTGTTCTCAATTTTGTTTGATATCATCCACCTATACATATATATATATATATATATATAATAATATATTATATTTGTGAATGTGTTTCTGTGTATGTTGTTTGTTTGTGTGTGTATGTGTGTGTGTGTGTGAGTGTGTGTGTGTGAGTGTGGGGTTTGTTTGTGTGTGTGTGTGTGTGTGTGTGTGTGTGTGTGTGTGTGTGTGTGTGTGAAAAATAATTTTAAAAATGTGAAATATGAGTCCTGAAGATAATTTATTAATATTTTGATATTATAGTCGTCACCAAAAAAGTTTCAATTATTAAATGTATGTTAAATATATATTCATCTATAATCTTCCTGACGACAATCAAATATCGCCAGTTGATGTTGGTATATTTATCTAGCGATAAAAAGAAGTTGGGGAGCATTTGCCTAGGGATCGCAACATTGCTGGTTCTATATCGGCCCTCGCCAACTCAGCGTATGAATAGCACAGCGATCTGTGCGGTAAAGTAAGAAGCTGATGGTAGGTGCGGCGCTTCACCTCAGACACAAAAAACCATCTCCTTGGTCTTGCTATAGGGAAAGGGGATATACTTCCTTGCTGTCTGGCTGATACCAACTGCAGGTCACCCGTCAACTTTACTTTAATTTACTCTCTCTCTCTCTCTCCTCTCCTTCTCTCTCTCTCTCTCTCTCTCTCCTCTCTTGTCCAGGCGGGTATTGTTAAAGACATGGATATATCTCTTTATGAACTTCAGCTGCAGTTGTTTACATATAATTACCAAACCCCTTCGCACGAGCAGGATGGGACACAAGGTCAATTTCTTAAGCGGAGTTTTAACAGTTTGAATTCAGAATTTCTCTCTAGACTGGTTACATAGCGATGGTTAAGAGTCCTATACCACAGTTATTTATATCATAGCTGGAGGGTGAATTGGATTCATACTTTCCAAGGGTATTAGCGCCATGTGAAATGCCAACGACTTCATCCAAGAATTGAAATCGCGTTGACCAAATCATTTCCTACGACCTAACCATTAGACACGCGCCCCATGTTGTTTAAGTCTTCTTGTAATTTTCACAAATCGCTCCAGATGGTGGGAAAATGTTCCTATGATTTTCAAACCGAAGCGCTTTCAACAATTTCGGCCGGGTCATCCCCAGGGGATTGTAATAAATGAATGAGCACTTATGCATTAATCTCGCGTGAATGACCAGATTAATTAATCATTTTTCTTTTTAGTTCATTAAATCAGAAAAAAATATCATCTTTTTACATTTTTGCTATGAAATGTGCAAAGGTTACATCTGTTGTTGTTTTTTGTTGTTTTTTTTTTTATAAATAAAATCGTCGCGGTGGCCTGAAGTCGATATCAGTCAATCAGCGAGGGAGTCTATCCCTTTTCACTAGCGCTAGACCAAGGAGATGTGTTTTGCGTCTGGGTGGAACGCACACTTAAAAAGCTCTTACTTTACGCTATCCATGTGTTGCCATAACGCTGAGTTAGCGAGGGCTGTATCGAACTATGAACACATTGATAGTTTCTAACCGAAACTTACAAGGGATTTTTTGCTTTTGAATTTAAGTAAACCCTATATATCACTTTACCACAACATACGAATACACTTATGTCATAACTTGTTAAAATCATATAAAAGAATTAACAAAATACCGTAATGTTAGATTTTCTGGCCATTTTACGCTGCAAGTGAGAGTATTTACAGTGGAGATCGCTTGTGTTTTATGGCGAGCCGGAAGTTCATACTTCGACAGAAAGAGATAATATGACAAAAATATGTTTTGCGCATGGAAATTGCTCATGTTAGAAAAGAGAATAAAACAATAAAATTCGTAAAATTCAACCAATCAGAGGCGTTCCGCTAAAAAGAAAAATTATCAAAATAGAGCCTCGCGAGCTACCAAAATTCTATTTAAACCCAAACTTTTTCATTTTCAGCAGAAAGATTTTGCTGCTAAGAGAATCCTTGTCACATGTTTTAAGAACTTTTAATGCAGAAGGTACAACTCTCTCTCTCTCTCTCTCTCT
>CM042141.1:142695879-142708379 GCA_023376005.1 Doryteuthis pealeii
ACGTGGAGAGGCTCGAATCCGGTAGCTGATGTTGTGTTCCCTGGCAATTCTTTGATGTTGTGTGCCTATAACCAACTTGGGATGCTGGAGGATATCTTGTCTTGTGCCACTTATAGATTTTAGAAAAAACACAAGGCGATTTATCTTTTTCTCATTAGATTCTTATATTACTCAAAGCCAAAACTGCCCTCCATCAACGCATAGTTCTAAACTCTCCAAACATTCTCACTTGTCACTCTTCATCTGTTTCACTTCGCCACGTGATACTTATCGATCAGAAGAAAAAATGGCATGTGGCGTTGTTTTGATTCATCCTTTAAAAAAGTAATTCTAACCTACTCTCTCTCTCTCTCTCTCTCTCTCTCTCTCTCTCTCTCTCTCTCTCTCTCTCTCTCTCTCTCTCTCTTATGGTACACCCTACTCCTCTCCTGAAGGGTAAAGTCTTGCCATCATAACCGAGATTTTGTCCGACAAAATGTAACTGTACTAAATTCATTTTGCTCTCATCATAGACAACAAACTCTTTCTACCGCTATATCAATACATATGATAATTAATGAAAAAGTAAGTGCGCCACATGTAACAATTTTACTCCTTGAGGACATAGCCCAATTTATAATACCATTTTGGAATCAGGCCAATTCCGTGAGAAAATTAAAAACATTTCAGGCTGAATCCGGACCTAAAATCTTGAAATTATGGATTCCCAATTTTAAATGACTGCAATTGTTTCCAGCAATATTTTTAATGAATCTTTTTTGCAACAATGTTTCTTGTACGATAACAATCTTCATAACTTGGAAATAAATTTAGGAATAATGAAAATCAATAGCAAAATCCAGCAAAAGTCACTCATGAAATAGAAATAATTGTTTTTTTATGGAGAGTAAGGATAGATAACGGTAACATCCGAAATAACAACAACCTTGTCAAACTACAGGGATTTGATTTTACCGTGAAATACAAGAAAGGTGCCTCTTTCATAGCCGGCACCCCCTACCTCTCTAGGTTTTACCAAAAAAAAAGGAATCGGGGGGGGGTAAGAAACGACTATAAACACAATAACGCTATCATCTCCAGTAATTTGACACTCGACATGTTATAAAGTGAAACAAAAAAACCGACCCAGAAGCCATGTTAAAAGTAAAAATAAACAACGGTAAGTAATTTGTCTGAATTCTTAAAATGAGGCTTGATAATTTGTATTATTTGATGTTTGGGACTGTTGTCCTCATCTTTATTGGTACATACACAACGTTTCAGCCGATATGCCTTCTGGCCTTGTTCAGATGTTTCTTCTTATTTTTTTAGATGGGGCTTGATAATTTGGATTTGGATTTTCGTACACATCTTTATTTTTATACACACAACTTTTCGGTCGATGTCCCTTCTGGTCTTCTTCAGATGTTTCTTATAGAACTCAGAATCCTTCTCTTTGAACTCGGCAACCTTTTCTTTGAACTCGGAAACCTTCTCTTCGAACTCGGGAGCCTTCATGTTGTCATCGGGAGCCTGCACGGAACTTCTAAGTGAATCCTTTATTCAATTAACCTCATAGAATCGGTACAAATGTTAAGCTATGTTAAGGATTCTATATTACTATCGCCCTTGAACGGTGTTTAACCTGAAACCTGCAAATAATTATCACTTAGAACTGTATTAACGAAACCCCTATATCCATTGCGTCATGTATCCAACTGGACGGCACAACGGTAAGCAGAATTCAGGGAATGAGCTTGGCCAAAGTACATAGAATAACTCAAACCAGTATATAAATCTCCTACCACCACTGATGCTCATTACCGATTAAACTTGTAATACAACTGAATACGGATCACCTAATACGAAATTCTACCGGCGTTTTACCTGACCCTTGACTCGATGTCCATCTTTTTTTACCAAACTATCTTGCAACCCTACAGAGTACGACTAGGTTGTGTAGCATAATGGTCAGGCCTTACCCAGGAACACCATATTTGTGTTTGACGGCCCTCTAGATCAAAGGACACTTAGCCGTCAAGAATACTGGGTTTTCGTTAAACGTAGACCCCCCCACGTTGCCGAAATCTCGTTAAAGTTTTTTATTTCTTTTCGGACCGATTCTTCAAATATACCCGGTAAATTCAGAGAATCATCATTGAAGTTTTCTCTGTGTCTGGCACAAGGCCACAAATATGGTGTTCCCGGGTAAGGCCTGAACATTATGCTACAGTTGATATATCATAAAACAAACCTCACCTTTCGGAGTTAAAATCCTGGACATGGTAGTTTGGATTTTACTTCATAGTAATACCCTTAGGGGATGTGTGCATCCATCGCTCTCCCCTCGGCTATTGGTAAATATTAGGGTAGGCTGGATTCTTTAGCCTTGGTTTGGTAACTCATCCCGGAGAAGGAAAACGCTGAATTCACACCAGATTTACACTGTTTAAAAATCACCTTTTAAGCAGCAACATCGTAGTAAGTAGGTTCGATTTCTAATCGTGTTATTATGTTCGCTTTTGGACTATTACCCTAGGTAAAGGTATAAACCACTTCATTTCCTCAACTATGGGTTAAATATTACCAGTGCCGTCCTTCTACACACTATCCACCCAATCAACCAACCAAACTGAATTAACAATCAGAACAAAATAGAAATAAAAAAAGGAAAAAAGTAAAATATCAACTATTTTGAAAAATGTCCCCGAGTTGACGTGAATATTCACTGACAGATATATTGGCCTGATATCACTACCCAACTACACAATACACAATTTTGACCACTGCAAACACGCCAGAGAAAATCTCGTGGCCATTGGTGGTAAATTTCTGACTGGAGAGTGTTGAATTATTTTGTGGGTATAAGGTGTGCTAAAGATCTCGACTTATATTTATAAACTGTTCCAAAACAGCGGTGGCTGAATCGACTAATCAAAAACGACCAAAATATTTATTTATTACGATTTAAAGGCATTGATGAATTGTTCTTGAATTACTCGCTGGAGAAAAACAGACAACTGACAAGAATTATACAACTCTCCGACTCAAGACAGGATAAACACTGATGATTATACAACTTCAACTTCAAGACAGGATAAAGTCTGATATACTCAGTGGACAAGGATTAAAACTGATTCTACATCTTCCTAGTTCAAGAAAGGATCACACTTTATGCAACAATGGATCTCCACTGTAAAAAACTGCTTTTAACTGCAGCCCTAAAATGGCTACATGAATCGTAACATATAGAATACTACTAAACGAGTATTCGATTTATCCCCATTTGGCTTCATCGAGGTCGAGAGATGGATAATTACTGGTCAGTGCGGTGGTCAGAGAATCACTCTTGATTTTTTCCAAGTGGACCCGTCTTCCTAATTGACTCCTTAGGAGAATATGAAAAAGACGACCTTGACATTAACGTGCAAAAGGATAATGGTGGTGAGAAGTGTGTGGGTCGGTGGGAGATTTGCGAGGTCATATATGAGTGCAAAGGTCAACGATAACGGAAAAGACAACAAATTAATTTGTCAGACATTTGATTGGACTTGCAAAGATGTATTTTGCCTGAGAAGTCATCCGTAATCCCATAGGTCGTTTTAGTGCATCGAGGAGATGGAATTCTTCTGCAAATAAGTTGTAGTTACAACACACACACAAACACACACAAACACACACAAACACGCGCATATATATATGTGTGTATGTGCGTATACACACACACACACACACACACTCACACACACACACACACATATATTATAGATATTTACTTCTAAACTATACCGGTGTGGAAAACCCCCAACTAGTTTTTCAAAATGAAATGATATCTGTGGAAATTCTTTTTAAACAAAGAAAAGACCAGCACATCCGTACTTTCTGAAAATAATTATCTGTATCGTATGTAGTTGCCAAAAAGAAAAAAACACCGGAGGAATTTCTAAGTTATATATGTAAAAGTGCTCAATACGCTAAGTAGAGCATAATTATAAGGATCTACGTGAGTCAGACACTATCTATCTAGGTTTCACCCAAATGGTTCTTCATGGTAATTCTGACAATTATCCTGAACATCCATTCGGGTGAAACCTAGGTAGATAGTGTTTGACTCATGTAGGTCCTTACATATATATATATATATATATATATATATTGAAAGAGAGTGCGAGAGAGAGAAGAATAGATAGATAAACATAATAGAGAGTAAGAGGCTCGGCTTATTTGTTTAATGGGATTAACTCCAATTAGATTACCCACGTACTAAAACGCATTTACTTAACTCCTCCGCCACGTTCAGAATGCGATACAAGGTATTTTTAGCGGAGTAAAAGTTAAAGAGCACACTCTGTCCTACAATTTGCCCATAGTTGGTTGAAGAATACAGGTTGATTGAAAAGTATCTGCCTATTTTAAACTATTCATACTTTTTTTATATGCGGTAACATTTTTCTCAATTCTTTAATGTAAGTTCCTTAATATATGGCAATTAAATCTGCGTTGTTGTTTCACAGTTTGCTATTGTTGTTCCTGAATGTCTGAATCACAATTTTCCTTGGAGATGGATGGGTAGACGTGGTCCGCATGAGTTGCCGGCTAGAAGCCCTGATTTAGCACCTTATGACTTATGACTTGATTGAAGGAGCAAGTCTACGAAACCAATGATTTTGGAAGAATCTGAAGGACAAATACGAGAATTTATTTCTGTAATTCCACAAGAGTTCCTGGGAGTATCAGTTGATTCGATTCCCAAGTGGCTTGAAAGACTTTAGGTGAATTCTTGTGCACATAAAGAATTTTAGACAAAACTCTATGTTATGTGCGTTCTTCTCATATTCATTTTTTTTGTAAAATTAATGATTCATTAATAAATGATGACATTTTTAAAATAGGAAAGGAATTTTACTTTAAGATCAACTTGTAGTTGGATTCATACCTTTCCCAAGTATACTAGCTCTATGTGAAATGGAAAAAAATGTAATCCTGGATTTGAACTGCGTTCACTTACAACAACGATACCAAGGAATTATCATGTTTTATTTTAAGCCTTCTTATTAATATTAATTTAATACAATGAAGATTCGGTATATGTCTGTTTGTAACCGAAACTTCGTTACTGTCTACGTCATAATACCCTTATGAAATGCTTATGTTTATCAATGAGTATTAAATTTATAGTTGAAATAATTGTTTAATACATAGAATAAATCTTATTTATTGACAATGTCTCTATGAAAATCCGAGTTAGATTTGCCTCAAAATAGCCGATGCTAGTAGTGCGTTTGAATTTCTGCAACGGGTCTTTTATATGACTAAGAAATAAAGGTTTACATAAGATATGCGTGGTTAATTTGCATACTGGTTTTAACAAAACCGGATTTAATCAATAATTACTTGGTGTTATTGAACTTTAATATTATGGTTTTATTCTCCAAGGCATTAAAATCAACCATATGAATTTTTATTACAAACCAATTAAAACATAATTGAAATAAGTGTAAAATTTTATATGCATTCTAATCTAAATTCGTTAGTATTTCAAATTTAATATAACATTATAATATTTTATTATATTAAATTTGAATACTTACGCCCGGATAATATATCAGTTAATAAATGTATAGATCGTACTCCATTTGAATGCATTTGAATACGTGCTTGAAACATATGCGACTGTAAAGCCCTCCTCCCCAGGTGTCCGCTACTTGACGCTCAACTTTTCTTTCAGTCCATCGACATCTGAACTGCACAAAATAATTAACCTTATAAGCGACATAGTGACGATGACGAATAATAAATGAGTGGCTGCCGGCATCTCTTTGATGTTGGTCTGTTCGATTTGTAATCTCATCAGGATCTTGACACGTTAGGCCGACAGCATTGTACAATAATCTATTCGAGCGGAGGCTGATCTATGCGCAACGGATCCCAACGCATTCATTGATAACTGGGTTCCTATTTATCTAAGAAAGAGTAAATAAATGAACCTTTCTACATTCTATCGAATAAAAGACAATGAAAGCTGATCTGGCATTTAACACAGCACGACAGCAGAAACACAGTGCAATGACTACATATCAAAAAGAACATTTCTTTTGCACCTCAGCGATTTCAAACGGTATTCGCATTAATATATTCAAAGAACTCGAGCACATTGTTGGTTGGGTGGTTGATGGATTTTAACGGCATATCAACCCATCTAGTATTATTTCATGCCTAGTGGTTAGAAAATATGTGTTGTATATCTATATTTACACTTTTTTTAGTTACCGGTTTTGATAATATGTTAGCATCGTTGGAGATTATGTTAAGTTTTACTTTTACATGGTATTGGATCTTTCATATTATTTTCATTAAACAAGCGATTTCTGATGAGAGAAAATATCCTACATTCGACGATAAAGTGTTTGTGGCCTGTTTTAATGATGGAGGTGGAAATTATTAAAGTAAGTAAACGTGGTGGTGTGGTCTATTGTCGTTATCAGTTTGACAGCGAGTGAGTCTATCCCCATTTCGCTAGCGCTTGACTAAGGAGATTGTTTGTGCTAAGGTGAAGTACCACACCTACCGGCAGCTCCCCATTTTACTGCACAGATTAGATTATCCAATCTATGCTACTCATGAGATAAGTTGGAGGGAACCGGTATGAACCCAGGAACTTTGCGATTCATTATCGGGCGATCTACTGATTAAACCGGTCCCAGAGGCCTTTAATTTCGGCAAGTCCTTCGTAGAAGTTTTGATTATTGGAGGAGAAGCCTTTCCAAGGACCGATATTAGGGAAAAAGAAAATCAGTATGAAGCAATTACGCGAGAGAAGAGAAAAGTGCTGGAAAAAAGGGGCGTCTTCGAAACGTAAGGGAAATATTAAAGAGTTCCAGCTTCCTTGATCCTCGTGTTTGTTATATGGATATATGGCTGCACCACTTGGACCCTAACGAAGCACCTAGATCATAAGTCAGATGGGAGCTGCACAAGGATGCTGCGTGTGATATTAAACAAATCGCAGTGACAACACCCTCCAAGAAAACAGCTGTGTGTCTATCTGCCTCTATCACACAAACCATCCGAGTGAAACGAACTCATAAGTGACTATCTCCCGTGGAAACAAGCACATGAGCACACCAGCGTTGGCCCTCCAGCAAGCACCTACAATGACCAGCTCAGTGCGGATGCTGGATGCTACGCAGAGGACATCACAAGAGCAATGAATAATAGGAACGGTTGGCAATGATACTAGTGCGACGTAATGATGATGATGATGATGAATGATGATGATGATGATGATGATGATGATGATGATGATGAACCCCGTGAGCATCGCTGAACCGAATTTAAGGTTTTTTTTTCAACAATGACGGAAGAGAATTGATTAAAGTAGGTATTGATCTATCAACAGATCACACACAGTCCAATTCGCTGGTATTATGGCTTGAGTGAAAACTGAAATCGACAATTATGGTGACTGAAAGGGCCACAGTAAGAGGTTATCTACCAAATCGACAATTATGGTGACTGAAAGTGCCACAGTAAGAGGTTATCTACCAAATACCTTTTTAAACCATGCGTCTTATACAAAGGGAATACTGTGTCTATCTAGTCTTTTCTGTTGCCAACTGATTTTATCATTAAATCTCAATTCCATATATGCATTATCGCTCATAAATCAGTAGACGCCATACAATTACTTAAAATTTATCTGTTTGGTATACTTAGTTTTTTTCTTATTTCTCTCTCTCTCATATATATATATATATATATATATATATATATATATAGTGACATAATGTATGTACAATATATATATATATATATAACTAAATTGAGATAGTTGTGACAGATTAGAATAACAAAATTATACCCAACCAGAAATGCTGATAAGTACGTGTCCTGCGTTTCTGACCCACAAAAATCTAAAACGATGCAGTAAAATCCTATCCATGCATCCCAGTGTTTTTCTTTTTTATTCCCTCACCCTTTCAAGCTAACTATAAATATATATCATTTGTTTCTTAGAAACGAATTACACAGGATAGGTTACAAGGTAGGAGTTAGACGGTTTTAGTTATTTCCCCAGATCATAAATAAAAACCCTACAAATTATTAAGAATGTTTAGTTGGGACATATGTAACATTAGAGTAAAAAATATGTCCCACTAGGCGAAAGTATGCAAGTTTTCATGTAATAAAATATTATATTTTATAAGTAGAATCTATATGAAATGCAAACAACCTGATCCAGGATTAGAACTTAGTTCGCCTTGTCCACTTCCTATGATAATAACCATTACACCATATGCACGCACACATATATACACACATTAATATGAATGCAGTGGTCCGGTAGAAATTGAGCATTTATCAAAAGCATCAACGTTTCGGGAGTAAGCGTCTGGTTTGTTTGTTTTTTTTTTTTTGTTAATTTTATGGCTTGTCAACAGAAGTCTTTCCAAGTCGCATCTGTTTAATTCGAAATACCTCCGAGAAAATAACGTTCTAGCAATTCAAAGTCAATGGCTATTCAGGATTGAATTAAAGTCGAATTTGAATAATTCAAAAATCGGTTTATAATAAGCCTGGCAGGAGTTATCTGGTCATGTTATTTATTCCAGATAATTTCATTTTACATTTCTTATCTAATAAATGTGATGGCAACAATTTTGTCTATGTTGTCGGGATTGTTCATTTGTTGCATAGCGCCTTCTTTACCGGCACTAAATAGGTATATGTTATATACTGGTCTTTTCACGTTACCAAATCAGCATATAACGTTATATACCTTTCTTACTTTTTACTCTGTCGTCTATTCTTCTGGCCGGCTTTGCTATTCTGATCGTCTATCTTCTATCTTGGTCTGGTATATCTTCTAAGGTCTCGTCTGGTCTTCTATTGAGGATTCCGGGTCTGGTTTCTGTTGCTAGGGATTTCTTGTTATCAGAAGCCCTGTGTCATTGTTAGTTTTTAGTAATAAACACAAGACTTCGATTTACGATGATGTTACTTTATTCGTAGATCCCCAGACCAGACAATCTGCACAGTGAGACTCACATCTTGCTAGCTTGGCTTCTAACTTCTAACTGACTAACTGAGTTGCTTACTCCTTAAACCGGAAGGGGGCTTTCTATCGGGGTTCTGTTTCTCACGGTATATCCCCAGAAAGCAAGGTCAGAGTGAGGTCAAGCGCCGTCACTCACCCTCAAGGCCATCAGCTGTACTGATCGCCATAATGATTTCTACACTACCTTAAAAATGTATTAGGGATCCAATTATTATGTAACACATTGATAAGTACACCTTTCCCCTTTTCTTATGAATAAAAATTACTAACATTAGAAAAGCATTTGCCCTTTAGGCGGAAGTATTTAAATTCTAACGTAATAAATATTAATTTGTATTAGAAAGACTCACGAAACTAAATAAGAATGAATAATTGATTTCTATGTAAATTTTAATATAGAATTGCTTTTAATAATAAAATAAATGTCTAAAAAGATTTAGTCATAAAAAAAGAAAGCCTGGTTAAAATTACACTTACCAAACTTTTACTTCCTCCTGGATTGGTAACAATGGGGTCTTAGAACTTATGCCATGCGTCTTAATATGGGGGATTTATACTCATATTATCAGTAGCATTCAAATCAAGGGTGGAAACTTCTACGATTATCATCATCTGGTTGCAAGGCTCTAGATCCCGAGAACTGGGCCGTGTAGAGTACATCATTATCATCACTCATAGATCCACTCAGATCCGGAGACCTGTTATGTTCCCATGATTGGCCCAAACAGATCTATACAACAATTCTTCGCATTTGAAAGAAAAACCTGATGCTATATCTGTAATTTATTAGTATTAAGAACAATTACTTGAAACTATCTAAATATCACTATTATACAGAAATACTTAAATTTGTGAGCAGATTATTTGTATATATACTTATGAAGCATTTTTCCTTTATGCATAATATATATATATATATATATATATATATATATATATATATATATAGCAGCCACATTCTAAAATATCTATAACTCATTTTCCGCCAATTTTCCTCCCCATTCCCCAATACTTTTCACATAATTTCTGTGAATTTCTCCTCCTACTAACCCCCACCGCTACTTGGGTGTTTAACTACCTTGCTTGTATAAAAAGAACCAGGAATCAACTCAATTACATCTACCCATGAGGATGGCACCACGGAGTGCTGAAAGTACTACGGATGAAAGCTTTGTTGGACTTATCAACCGACTCCACCCTGACGTTAAAAACTGACCAGAAAAATCGAGAAGAAACTCGAAGATTCCGTTGTGTTTACAATAACATGCATATATTATTTGTAATAGATATGAATACATTATATCATATAACTGTGTGTAATAAAAAAAAACTCTTAAGAAACAAGTGCACAAAAATGTAAATGTCAAGGAACACAATTCCCTGACCTTTAGGCATAAAATAACCCTTTAAGATCAATCAATTAATTGAAATAAGATTAAGAATACTTTATATAATGAAACAGATGTTCCTAAAAATACGCCGTTATCATCTTGCTACACCCTCTGATTGAAAATGAGACCGTCCAAATCGTCCAAGATGAAAGTGCCGTCCCCTCAGCTAAATAATAGACCATTTCATTTTTATCATAAATAAAGAATAAAAGGCACATGCCACACAGAAAAAGTGTGATAATAAAAGGCACACGCCACACAGAAAAAGTGTGATAAGAAAGAAAGAAAGAAAGAAAGAAAGAAAGAAAGAAAGAAAGATGGCGGGGTAACAACAGCGAGAGAGATGCAGTGAGCCCACGGAACCGATAACTCTAATTTGTTTCAATCGAACATATTGAAAAGATGAAAAGGAAAGAGAGCAAAAATGAGACAGAGAGTTAAATCAAAATTATTATAATTTGCATATATGGAATTATATTTTCAATAGCTCTTAAGTAGAAATATCAAACGTTGTAATAATGGGATGATCATACTGAGGCATATCATCAGGTCCAGCTAGCTAAAAGAAAATTACCCGTAAATGCTTTTCTATTGTTTGAAATGATTAAAAGGATAATAAATAGATTTTGTATTTATCAATGGAGAACATTCAAGTAGGAAACAATGTAACAATTATTCAATCACTAAAATATAAACGTTTTTGTGTTAAACATTTTGTCAGTGACAAAAGACACGTAGGTGTTTGCAAGAAAATTTGGGATCTCCATTTTCGGACCATATGATCTTTGGGCACCCCTTTTTGATCTCGATTAAGAAAGGACGTGTTTTTCATTTACACCGTCAATATCTGGTTGTTTGTTAGGGGTTAGTGTTAGGGTTAGGGGTTAGGGGTAGTTAGGGTTAGGGTTTAGTTTTTTTTTTTTAATCTAAAAATCGTCTATTAAAACAACCGAATATTGACGGTATAAATGAAAAACATGTCCTTTCTTAATCAAGATCAAAAATGGGTGCCTTAAGATCATATGGTCCGAAAATGGAAATCCCAAATTAAATGTCCATCACTTCCTATATAACTTGTGACACATGCACATTTCAATATTGTTTTCTTCAAACCAAATTTGATAAACACCAATAAAAATTATCCGTTCTCAAACAATTTGAAACATTGATTTTTTTTTCTAGAAGATTGTCGTAAAATTCTTCTCACTTTCCCGCCACAACAATTTATTTGAACTTCTGATCAAATCGTGTTTTGTTAACAGCAAATCATTGGCACATTTAATTCACACCATTCTAATGCCGATTGGTATTTGGCTCTGGTAAATTCCGGATACAGTTTTCGATAGAATCTATAGAGTCTCTCTTAAAATAAAACTCATTTTAGGTTACATTAGCACAATATCGAATTGGATGAAATATGAACAAGAATCCTATAAAATAAAAACCATTAATCTATAGAAATCCTGATCAAAGTATTTAACGAAAATTCAAATTGTTTATGACCAGAAAATTCATGTCAGTTAGGAACGTCAGGATCCAATATATTTTTAAAAGGTTTTGAAAACCCCTTCCAATAGAAATATCAGTTTGGCTTTCGTCTTGACTCCATACACTCTCCCTTATATATATATATATCATTTATATTTTTTGCTTGAAGGCAGTTACAATACGTATATCGCATAAAATTCGATAATTAATGAAAATAATCATGACAAGTGAACTCGGCAAATATTTCCCACTACGTAGAATACATTACAGCAGCTGTTTCAACTTTATTAAGTCCCATAAGCGATGTATACTCACGATTTCCCTCCGACAGAAATCGAAACTGGGAACTCAACACGCAATGGAATGTTTTTGTGAGGACAAAATGAAAAATGTTAAGTGTATAGTTTATGCACACGTCATCCTATGATCTTCACTTTCCATTTTTGCACATGCAATGATCACGTCATCAGCTTTCGTAAACAAACGCACATATAAAAATTAACGGTTAAACATCATATTCACACATTCACTATAGACTTAACATTTTCATTTTTTTCCCTCACAAAAACAGTCCTTAACAGTGT
>CM042141.1:142713379-142720879 GCA_023376005.1 Doryteuthis pealeii
ACTAAACTGGGCTCATTGATTGAGTTACTGCTCGAAATAAATGTATAATAACCAAATGACCGTATATATATATATATATATTATATATATATATTATAATATATATATATATAAGAGAGAGAGAGAGAGAGAAGAGAGAGAGGAGGAGGAGGAGGAGGAGAGATTGTATGTGTTCATAAAGTTTTAAGCAGTGTAAATTGAAAAAGTTAATAACTCATGCCGTACAAATGGTAGAATCATTTAGTAAAAAAAAAACAGATGAAAGTTCAACTTTCGTAGTTTTATTTTTATATACATTTTGATTAATGCATTTCAACAAAATGCCATCTTTGTTTTTTACATTTTGATTCAGTGGAAGTACTTTATAGTAACCCTGTGTATATCTATAAGTGTACAACTCCATCAAGTTTTAAATGTTTAATAGTTTTCCAATCAGGAATTAAAGATTACTTATAGAAAATTATAAAAAATCTGCATTGGAAGCTGGAATGAAATAAATAATCTTTACTTTAAATTTAAGTTTTAAAATTAAAACTTCTTCATCTATTTATTTTTAATAATGCTTATAGCAATTATTTTTATTTCCAGAAATTTGACTAGAGCATTAAGAAATAGAAAATATCATATTACCACATTTATGTCTGTTATCGAATATTTTAATCAAAAGTTGTTATCTACGTGGAAAATATGGAAATGATCTATCCTCGGCTTGGACTTTTTTCAACTAAAAGTTTTTATGTGACATTGGCGGTGCATATTAAGGAAGTTGTCTATTTGGGTATCTGCTAATGTGCATAGGAGTAGCCGAGTAGTAGCTGGGTAGCTGGGTCTGTTCTTGGGTGGCTTTCTCTCTGTGTTATATACCCACTTAATATTCTGAGTATATAATGGAGGCGCGTGGTCTAATGGTTAGAGACGTAGGAAATGGACTCATCGATAAGAATTCAATTCCAGGACGAAGCTAATAACCTGGGAAATGTATGAATCCAATTCTCCCTCCAGCTATGGGTAAATAGCAGTGCAAACTGGACTCTTAACCATGGTTAGGCAACCAGTCTAGGAGAAGGAAAACGCTGCATTGAAACCTGTTAAACTCCGCTTAAGAAATTGACCTTGTGTCGCATTCTGCTCGTGCGGGATGTATATATATATTATATATATATATATATATATATATATATATATGTATGTGGCCACCTTCCGTCTATTTTAGACGATGGCGTAGTTTTTTTTTATCTCTCTCACTTACAGCTACGTTAGTGGCTGAACAGACCGATCCTCGAATGGCGGTCTCTGGTGCAATGGCTGCAAAATAAATAATATATATATATATATATATATATATATAATATATATATATATATATATGGGGAGAGAGGCGACAAAGGAGAAGATGAAGATGAGCTAAGTTCTTACTTTTCTGCTTGTTTGGACGCCATCTTCTTTTTGCTAGCCTGATCCTTATTTTGGTTGGCTGAGTTCTTCTCTGGGCTGTGTCTCTGTACTTATTCCTTGTTAATAACGAACAAGCAAGACTTTGAATGTTTTAAAAAACTTTCTAAGAAAAACATTTTTTCCAACAATGAACTAAGGTCGAAATTAGTTGAGAACAACCAAAATTAATTACATAAAAAATATTACTATATATCTGATCATATATATATATATATATATATATATATATATATATATATATATATATATATATATATATATATATATATATAAAGAATAACTCAAACAGGTAGATGTAGGAGATATATTTCGCCGTGCGTTGAGCACTGTTTCTTCAGTCATTTATTTGGACATTTTTGCACCATACATTTCATACATTTGTTTTTATAGAAGTGAACGGGCGAGGAGTGAGTTTCGTGATGAAGTCAGGAGGATGGGATAGAGTTTGTGAGGATCTGATTGCTCAAAAGATATCTTTCATAGATTGGGTGGGTGGAGATAAGATCAAATGTGTGGAATTTGTTGGAAGAAATAACTGGTGAATTAGGAGTTTTAGGTGATTTTCGAGGCTCGATAATGCCTCTGAGAGAGGGCAAAAATGGCAAATTGAGTGTGCAAATAAAGTGCCAAACTAATATGATTTTCTGATAGAGTTCGATGAGGAGTATCACATAGTAAAAGATGGATGATGGCGCTTGAGTATTAAGGGAGATATGGGGCTTCAAAGATTTGTCCAAAATGCCATTTTTCAGCCAATATAAGACTACGTATTTTGATGAAAATGTACGTTATCAATTTATTGTTTTTACTCATGGATTCTTATGCCCTGAATTGACTGATGGTGAAAAAACTGGTGAATTAGGAGTTTTAGGTGATTTTCGAGGCTTGATAACCCCTCTGAGAGAGGGCAAAAATGGCAAATTGGGTGTGCAAATAAAGTGCCAAACTAATATGATTTTCTGATAGAGTTCGATGAGGAGTATCACAAGTAAGGTAGTGCAATGAAGGAGAATGTGGTAGGGATGAAATTAGGTCAACATCCTTTTTCCAAAAACTGACCTACCCCTCCGATACAAACCAACTCCCATCCCCTCTCCCTACCCTCTGTACCAATCAAACGCCCTCCAACCCTTCGATTACCTTGATCTTTTTCGCTCCTACCTAATTCTCTAAAAAGAACTTTCCCCACGCCCCTAAATAAATAATGACCCAGCGATTACCCCCTGCCCATTCTTCTTGACCTTTCTCACCCTCTACTCAAAGAATCAAAATATCCAAAAATCTTCTCCTTGCCAACAAAAGAACGTTGACCTAATATCTTCCCTACCATCGTCCTGACCTCATCACCAAACTCACCTGTTCAGTTTTCCTTCTATAAGAGAAACTTCCGCGCAAACCTGGTCAACGTAGGTTATTGCTGGACGACTAGCACTGGTTCCATATGAGCTCGTTATTTTTTCTCCATCAATTTCCAGCATGTCTTCTTCGTCTCGTCTCGGATAGTTTGTGTGAGATAGGGGGAAAGTGGTCGTACAGTTACTTCTTTGTGGTGTGTTGTTTCTACGATTTCGTTCAGGATCGCACAAAGCATTCTTATGCAACTCCAGAATAGCTTAATCTCTAAGCCATTCAATTACCACTTTGACACTAACGAACCCCCTATATATATATATATATATATATATTTATATATATATATATATATATTTATATAATATAAAGTAGTAGTTCAACAATAGCGTTGTACATCGATCAATGGAGAAAAAAAAATAAATTTCAAGAGTATTATTTAGTAGAAATTTACGTTTTACTCATTATTGATTTTTGTATTAGTAATGACAAATTCACAATGACTATTTTCGGATATATATATAGATGATAAGACATATAATATAGGAGAGTATATTACAAGAGAAAAGAGAGAGAAAAGAAAGAAAGAAGAGAAAGAAAAAGAAGAGAGTGTGAGAGAGAGACAGAAACAGTGAGTCGGTGAGGCGGACACACAGAATTGAGAGAGTGACAGAGAAAGTATATATATATATATATATATATATATATATATATATATATATATATATATATATATATATATATTGTAGGCATGTGTTATTGAATAACACGGAGTACTTCTTTATTATTTGGATCTGTATCTTTTCCAATCGTCTGGCGATCTTTCTAGTGTCAGGATCCAGTTGAAATAGGATATTTCCCATACTGTCAGACCGAGCGCTTTCGACTGCCTCTTCAGTCGTCATCATCGGGTATATGAATTGGTTTTAGTTCGTCTTGAAGGTCTTCTATCTATTTTCAAATTAGAAGAGTCTATTCTTTCTTTCAAGAGAGGCAAGTTAAGTGTGTTAGTTATTAAAGATAGCTAATATGTTATGACCGACGTTGAATGCTATTTTATTTATGTTAGTCTTTTTATTTTTCATGCATATTGCTCCAAGAATTTGTACGCATTTCTTATTGTTATTTTTATAGATGATTTTGGTGTTTTTGGTGAGAATTTTCCTAATGTCATACATTCATGGCAAAATAAAACCCCACAAACCAGATAACCCCTTCCGACCAATAATCTCACAAATCCCCACCCCTACATACGAAGTAGCAAAAATAATCAATAACATAATTCAACCATATATTCCCAACAATTACAGCATCAAAACAACCTACGACTTTATCCAAATACTAAAATCCACCCCCACCAATAACTACTGCACCTCTGCAGAGGGGTAAGACTCCCCCAATGGGGCCACCTGTTGGCCGTGGGTGGCGACCCGTGATGCTTAAGGATAGAGCCCAGGTGGATGAGCAATTCATGGACTTGCAATCCTCCACTTTGGCCCTATCTTGGGCTAGACGGGCGGTCGGAGAGGCCCCATCCGATCAATCGGCTGGTCACGTCAAGCCCTAACACCTATATGATTTTCCCAACCCTATTGCCCTTATGCCAAGCCACAACCCCTTTTTATCATATGATGCTAGAAGGCGGTGGCTGCAGGTCTACATGTCCTGGGAATGACGTTAAACTCTATCTGATGGTGAGGTTCCAGTTTTGGAGGTTTGGGGAATGTGGAGCACCCCTTCATCACCATTGCTCCCTGGTCCACTCTGACCCGGAGTGGTAGTACCTGTTAGGGTCCCATCTATGGGTTAAATAGAAAAATGTATTTATAAAAAAATTGTATTATGCATTAAGAATTGATTTATTTCAAAACTTTATCGGCATTAAATGACCCACTGAGGTTGATATGCCGTAAAACAAAACACCCCCCCCAAAAAAAAACCTGTATTAGAAACAATAAAGTTGATAATTAACAACGTTTACAACCACCCATCACTACCTCCGCCACCTATAAAACCAAAAATCATTGAAAAACTCCTACTCAGCAGCACCACACAAGTTCCGTTTCACGATCCACTAGAGAAACTATATATACAAAAATACTGTATTTCGATGTGTTCTACCCTTGGCCCAACCATATCCGAATACTGCATGTCCTACATCGAAAAATAAATATTTAACAGTCAAATCACTAAACCCTACATATATGCACTTTACGTCGATGACATATTTATAACCGAACAATCCCCTGACAATCTCAAAACATTAAAATACACCCTCAAAAAAAAAAAAAACTCTGTACTAAAATTTACAATAGAACACATCATCAAAAAAATCCCCTTCCTAGACGTACTTACTGATTCTAGTAATAAAAAAATTCATCACATCAGTATATAAAAAAAACAACCAGTCTAAACTCCATATTACTTAACTACCATAGTGAATATCCCTAAAATATAGAATAGCCCTCATTAAAAACCTAATCTTAGAACCTTCTACATTTCCTCATCTAAAATATTTTTTTACAAATAACTTCCTAATATTAAACAAACTCTCGTCAATAACAACTTCCCCAACAAAACCGTAGATCGATAAATAAAACTATACCTGCATACCATTCACAAAAATAACAATAACAACCCCAACAACAATAAGAACAGAATCAATCTATATTACAGAAACCAAATGCACAAAAACTACAAATCCGTCGAACATGTAATAACCAACATCATACATAGACACATCAAACCCGTCGACCAACAACAAAAATAAAACTAATTATCTACTACACCAAATTCAAGACCTCAAACCTCCTCATTAAAAATAACACAAAGTCCCCTAAAAAATCCTAAGCCAATCGAATGTTGTCTATAAATTCACTTAACCGTTCAGAGAGTGCCTCTCAGAAAACAAATCAAACATTTATAGCTACATTAGACATACCACTACAACACTCTTCCGTTACCTCACACACTATCTCTCCGATACTAGTGCCATAAAACAACACTTAATTACAAAACACCTAGATAAATTCACCTCACCCGGCATTTGGAAAATTCTCACCGAAAACACCAAAACGAAAGAAATTAAATACTGATTAAAAACAAAGTTGAGTTATTATTAATCGTTAAATTAAATGTTTTCCCTTATTATTGTTATTTACTTCGCTGTAAAAATAATTCAGTAGATAAAAACACATACAAATTACATATTTAGAAATATTATTTTCTTTTCTTTCTTACCAAATAAATATTTTTAAGATTAGACCGGTGATACGCGAGAAATTCCGAACTGAAACGATTTGGACACAAATTTGTCAACTTCAAATTACCAACAACTGCGCCATTTTACTGTTGATATAGGCAGCAGTCAGCGAAATTTTCTTATATTAGCAGCAGCAGCAGCAGCTAAGCCACGATTAACGCAAATCGTTTGATTTTTATTTAATTAATAATTATATCCCGTAATCAATAAAAATCAAAAACCAAATTAGTCGTGTTTCTTAGGTAGATGGATATTAATGTGTATGCAACATTTGGAATCTGAGTGACCTCCAGTTTTGGACTTATACGTCGACACGAACATACCAAACTTCCTTTTATATATATATATATATATATAATATATATATAATATATATAATATAAAGAGAGAGATGAGAGACAATAGAGACAGAGAGAGAAAGAGAAAGAGAGAGAGAAAGAAACAGTGAGAGAGGCAAACGGAGAGTGTGTGTGAGAATGAGTGTGTTAATGATAGAGAGTGTGAGAAAAAGAGAATGTGATCTGTATTCCTGAGTATGCTCGTACATGTGTGTGTGTGCGCGCCAAGCCATGTGCAGAGCATGTGACTGTCTATACATTTTCCTACTTATTTTTAGTAGAATCTTTCAAAATAATCTTCCGACATAGACTTGTGCATTTTAATAAGCCCAAATCGCTTGAGGCCGCCTCCATTTTGTAAACAGCATTAATTTCTATTTATGAGAATCTCCGATGTTTGTTTTTTTTTCGATTTTTATTTATTTGTTTGTTTTTAAATTTTTCTGTGTAAGTTCCGTTTAATCTTTCTTTTTCGCAAAACATATTGCAACATTTCAATTTTCTTTCAGTCTACTTTTGTATTTTATTCTCTGCCATTTTATTTTTGGATTTCGCTTCAACATTTCTCTTTTTCCAATTCGATTGTGTGAAGATAAACAGGTGTCACATCCAGTGAAAACATCAGCATTTCAATTTCAATACATTCTACCCACCCTCCACAAAAAAAAATTAAGCGAGTCCATCTGTTTAGTGAAAGCCATCTTCTGGTTAAATTGGCTTTCAATTTTTTTTTATATACATGAGGATTTTTTTTGCAAACTATATACACACATATATATATATGGGGGGGGGGTGTCTATGGTGAGGGCACCTGGCTAATGAGTTTTTAATTAGGTTTGGGAATTGTTTATTTCAAATTGGGTGATGAGTGTGTATACTTATTTTTATAGGTGTTGGTGACTCCTACATTTCATTACCAGGATCGGCAGTCAAATTTTATATTAAATCCAAATGAATAAAAAAACTTTTTTGTATTTTTTAAGTTCTACTTGTTATTTTATTTCTCTTTTATGTGTTTTGCATAAAAATGATGACTTTTATTCTTTTACTAGTTTTTTTTTTATCCATCTTATTAGTGATGCTGGGGTTTTAGAA
>CM042141.1:142725879-142753379 GCA_023376005.1 Doryteuthis pealeii
AAGATGATAGAAGAAATACCAAAAACGATCAGAATAGCAAAGACGACCAGAAGAATAGAGTAAGAAAGAAGTAAGTAAAGAAGTAAGGAAGAGGGTATAGAACAATGACTTTTCCAAGGCTATTAGCGCCATTGGAAATGCAAACAGCCTCGTTCAGGATTTGAACTCTGGTAACCGAGTCTACTTTGTATTACTGTAACTATTACCCGACCAGCGAACCCCACAATATTGAATTGCAATACTATTAAATCGTTGCTCAGTTAATTTTCTTTTTAGATTTGTAAAAGTATTGGTCGTCGTCTACTTGTGAGGTGCTTCATGCTTAAAGTATAAATCGTCTCTGTAGCTTCTGTTATTTTGACGAATTATGTCTTATATAAGCTTTGTTTGGAGGTGTATCGTGCAATGGTTATTGTAATAGGAAATGGACTCGTCGACCCAAGTTCACATTCTGGACGAGGCTGTTTGTGTTTAACACAATCGTTAATGTCCTTGGGAAGGGTTATGCATCCAACTATCCTCCCTCCAACTATGGGTAAATAATTGGCCAGACTGTTCCCTTTAACTTTGGCAAGGTAACCCGTCTAGGAGTAGGAAAACTATGAATTCAAAGCTGTTAAACTTCGCTTGAGAAATTGAACTTATGTATGTATCCGCTTGTGCGAGGGTTAGTAAATAAATAAATAAATATAATATAATATATATATATATATATATATATATATTTATTATATTTATATCTATATATATGTTGTTCTGGTTCCAACGAGAAAAATGTAATATTTTATAAAAATGAAGGTCCGCAAAATGTGTATTATGTTCTCGAAAAATCTTTTAATTTTTTTATCTTCATATTGCGACACGTGTTTTGATCTGTTGTCTTCTTCAGCCATTGAGTTATTATTTTGGCAGAATAGGTCCTTAATAGTTGTATAGGTTATATATATATATATATATATATATTATATATATATATTATATACTATATATAATTGCATTGTAAATTGCCTTCAAAATCTTTATATTACACTTACACACAATGCTTCAAAGATACTATAAAGAAACAAACGTTATTTCACTATGCCGAGCAAGGCTATATTTATAGTAAAAAAATAAAGAATTTCGAACATTTTCCACGCGCGCGGAAGATGGAATTTTACTTCCGAAAATTTATTAGTTTTGAAAAAAAAAAAAAAGTTAAATAAATTCAACACATATTGCATTGTAAATTGCCTTCATATCTTTATATATATATATATATATATATATATATATATATATATATATATTATATATATATATTAAGCTTTGTTTACATGCAATATCTTCTGTGAATCTTTCAGTTTGATTTCCTCGTGGAATTTACGCCAAATAAGGGCATTAATGAATTCCCCTCCTTGAGATATGTAGCGTTGAGATTGAATGTTTTCTAAAGTAAGATTCTACTTCACAATCCCGTGTCTGTTTAAGATTTTGTCGCATCAAATCATCATCGGTTCACATGATGAATGGAAGAATTAATTCTAAATTCTGTAGAATCTTCTGAGGAATCGAGAAAAGGTGTCAGGAAATGGTAGATCTGTCAAAAGGGTGATACGAGAGATCAAGATGAATAAGAGAATAAAAACCGTGACCCACAGGGAAAACGACAAAACAACTTTAGGGATATACTGCCGAAAACCCACCCAAACCCAACTGAAATGACTGCATATAAACGTGACTCCTTATTTCCCCATAAATCTAGGATATTCTTAAAGTGAAATAAGTTCAAAATCACATTGGTAAATAAAAATAGTAAAACCAGTTTGATTTTCAAAAGTTACACTGACTTACAATGTTCTTAAGGTTGAATAGGACCGGTTTATCTCAGTCGGTAGAGCGTCCGACTAGGAACCACAAGGATCCATGTTCGATACCGGCCCTCGCCAACTCAGCGTATGAGTAGCACAGGGGTCTGTATGGTAAAGTAAGGAGCTGATGGTAGGTGTGGCGCTCCACCTCAGATGTAAAAAACAATCTCCTTGGTCTGGAACTAATGAAATGGTGATAGTGCTGTATACTCTCTTTCCTTACTTTCTTACTTCTATTTTTTTGGCCATCTTTCGTATCTTAAGTTCTTCTATCGACTCTTCTAGCGTCTCTTCTAGCGTCTGAACTTCGTCTTGGGGACTTCGTGTCTGGTCTTCCATTGGGGATTTCTCTTTATCAGAAGCCCTGTGTCATTGGTAGTTTTTAGATAATAACACAAGACTTCGATTTAACTTAGATCATATTTTATTCTGAAATCCCCACCAGACTACCTGCGCAGATTGAGTCGGCACCGTGCATAACACGACTTACCACCGTCGTGGGTTTTGGCCGATCTGACTAAAAATCTCTTTCTAATCTAAGCTGGAAGAGGGTCTTCTCCGCCGATTCTCACGGTATCCACCGGAAGGATCAGGATGAGGTCAAGCCTTGTCACTCATCCTTCAAGGCCACCGGCTTGAACTTTTAACAGCCATTTCGGTTTCTACACCACTGTACATAAATATTAGGAATCTAATAATTATGTAACAATATACTCCCTCGCTGTCTGGCTGATACCGACTTTAAGCCACTTACTTTTTACTTTATATAATAACTGATTTATCGCAGTTTTTTTTTAAAGCTGAATCCAAAAATCATACCGATTTCTAATCAGATCCAATTCTTAAGATCAAATCTCTTACTTGAAATTTATAGAACAGTATTATAATTCATTTGTGACAAGTCACATGAATAAGGGTTATTATTGTGTACAACTTGTGAAGTATTCAAGCACATCTTAAAAACCAAACCAGACCAAACACAATGAATGATATCTTTTTAATCCAGAATAAAATGGCCATGATATATCACTTGGTAACCTTTAACCCTTGAAAAAAAATTAACACAGGCCTCTATTACCAACGAGTTTCGGTCACGTATTAGTAATCGCAATCACCAGACAACAGTGTGTAAACACCATAAACAATGCGCAATTTCCCACAAGAAGACAATTTCAAACGAAATTACTAATCGAGGTAAACTGTAGACGTTTGGTAATTCTATAAAAATTGGTTTCAATATACGGAAGTCAGTGCTAAGTAATGAAGACAAGTTTGTAGGATATTTTTCAATCATTTTTATCGATCTCATACATGTTTATATAGCCTTACCAACAAGAGAAAGAGAAGAAGGAGAAACGTTAGAAATGAATTACTGTCTCCCGTTTCTCGTGAGAGTAAAGGTGGCGAAGCAGACCTTGCCCAAGTTGTTCACCAAAGCAATAAATAAAACGTGGCTAACGTTATGGATTGCGATATCGTAGTAAGTGAGCTCGAACTCCAGTTGCAATATTACGCTCATTTTCAGACCTAACCAAACCTAATAAATTATGTAGAGCAAGCATTATACAGTGAAAATTTGTGATCGAAACTCAGCTAATAACTGTATAGAATTATAGACCTATTGATCAATTGATTTGTTCATTGATTTTTAATGGCATGTAAACCCCTCTAGCTATAGTTATTTACTAAGGATTATTACTTTCTTTAGTTACTTGAAACCATATAAATATGTGCAAACACATGACAATTATTACTTAGAAATAATTACTTGAAACCATACAATTATTGGTATTAGATAGGAATACTTGAAACTGTTTTTTCTTCTATATTTTAATGGTTTTGTTTTCTTTCATTTTTTATGTCTGCTTGTTCTTTCTCCTTTAAAAAATGTTTTATTTACATTTTAAAAAATATGCTTTTTGCTTATATAATAAAGTTTTGAACCCACCATTTCCCAGTAATAGGTTAAGTATTCCGTCCATCTTTCTTCTACAAGGATGACTTACACAGTAAATAACCGCCAAAGGTTGTTATGACATCAAACAAAGAAACCAAATTAAACCATAAAGATTGAAAATTGAAAATTGAAGTGTTAAAAAAGATATGTTCTGTCCTTTCTAGTAGTATGTTATGTAAAGAAGTCTGTTCTCTGCATACACTACTCATCACAACAAAAATAAATTTTGAAGATAAATGTGAATTTCCAGATAATATTGAAGAATTTGATATCAATTAATATATTTTCTTTTTTTTTTTTTCTTTTTTTTTTTTTGGTACTGGTTTGTAATTTTAATCAGGTGTTGAAATAATTTAAGAATATCTTATCAAACTTATCCATCATTAAATTCACTAATATTAGAGTTACAGTGGCGACCGACTGGAGTTGCTCTTATCCAACCAATGACTCGATCAGCCTTTCAAAAAATGCAACTTAATTTTTCATATATCTTATTATAATGGAAATTGTGTGTCAATCTGTATTTAACTGAATTATATCAGTACCCAAGTTAAAATTCCTTTAAGTATTTACATCACATTCTACATGATTTTATTTTTATTTAAATCTTAATTATGAATAAAACTGTTTTACATTATTAATACTGTTCGCCATAGATACGTACTATTAACATGCAATTGTATTTATATATATACTACAAAATAGCAGTTTACAGTATGAACGGGAAGGCTATTTTGCATATTGATATTAAAAATTTGAGTTGTGCTTAGTATTATTGATTTCTAATTGTTTGATTTTATCTTAATGAATGTGAGAAAAATTATCGGGGAAAAATCTTAAAAGAAATCCATTAACAAGAAGAAATAACTGTATTTGTAATTTTATATTTTAACTAAATAGTTAAATTAGAAAATGTTAGCAATGAAAGACACGAGTGATGGAAGAGTAAGTTTCAGTTGTTCTATTTTTTTATTATACCCCCCTCTGTTTATCTTTTTATCTGCATGTTATTTTAGTTTCGTTAGTCTTTCTAATTTAATATATTTTATTACATTAAAACTTAAATACTTTCAACTGGAGGGTGCATATATTTCCTAGTGTATTGATAATAGAGATTCGGTCTCTTTTTGACTGTAACAGAAACTACGTCACTGCTATTATTTACCAGAATCGTTCACCACAGGTAGTATGTGACAAAAGTTCGTATGTGTGGGGAATTAGCGAGTAGCGAACTCGCTATTCGATGGTAATGAATCTGTGAAACTAACTTGCTCATTCTTACACCACGACGGGATGCCTCTAATATTTTGAATGTAAAAAAACAAAACATTTCGTAAAATAAACAAACACTAATATATGATTTCTAAGCGAATTTTGTTTTTAATTTGATGAGAATTTCCTTCTTTTTTTCCTTCTTTACTTACACCTTTCTTCCTCTTTTATCTCTTAGTCACTGGTGTTCTTAAAATCATTTTACTCTGATCAAGGACCGGATACTTCTGCTAGTGTATATATATATATATATATATATTATATATATATATATATATATATGAAAGATAGGATGGATGTAGTAGAATCCGACAGTATGAGGTAGGTAAAAGGATAGTGAACAAGTAATGATAACTCAAAACAAATCTAAGAGTTGAAATATTTCGTCCGAATTATACGGACATCCTCAGTAGAAATATTTTTATTGAAAGCAAAATTACGTGCATGTACATATGATTTGGTGAGGTGGTGAGTTAGTTGACCTACCCCTGTGCCCATCATGAGTTAGTTGATATATCACTTGGTAACCTTTAACCCTTGAAAAAAAATTAACACAGGCCTCTATTACCAACGAGTTTCGGTCACGTATTGGTAATCGCAATCACCAGACAACAGTGTGTAAACACCATAAACAATGCGCAATTTCCCACAAGAAACCTAAACTAACCTACTCTCTACATCCTGTAAACTATCCCCACACTTTCTTCTTGTCAACTATCCTCCTTACCCTTCAATTCCGCTACTAACTCACCCCCTCCCCAAATCATATGTACACGCACGTAATTTTGCTTTCAATAAAAATCTTTCAACTGAGGATGTCCGTATAAATCGGACGAAATATTTCAACTCTTATATTTGTTTTGAGTTATCATTTCTTGTTCACTATCCTTTTACCTACCTCATATATATGTATATATATATATATATATATATAGTATCCAATTGCCGCTTTAATGTTTCAGTTGAAGTGGCAGCAGTAAGTAATAAAAAAGTGCTCAATATATTAAAAACATAGAGCAGTAATAATAATATTTAGTAGAGGAAACATTTAAGGGTCTACCATGGTTTCAATCCAAATGATTTCATCATATATATAGGGTGTTTGGGATAAATTTGTCAAATTTTTATTTGGGTATTTTTATCCGTAGGTGAGGGTTATTGACGCACACTACGCCCCATTTAAAAGCTTGGGTGCTTCTTCATTCATATACGTGATGACAGATAGAATGGATGACTGGAACCCACCTGAATCATGGAAGAGAATACTTGTATCATGATAAGGAGATTATGGTTGCTGCCCAATGCTCCCTGAATACTGTAAAAACAATTAGGCATGAACTGGAGAAATGCAATGGAGACTACGAGGCTGTGGCTAGAAATAAGCAACATACGATCTGATTGCATTCGTACAGCAGAATTCCTCGGAAATCTGCAGAAAAAGTGTTGGAGGGCCCTCAGATGCCTACGTGAAGTTGCTAAACACTGTAGTCAAGCGCTGATTAACAAGGGTAGCCAATGTTTGGTCTCCCAACTCCCCAGATCTTAACCCCATGGATTATTAAGTATGGGCGCTGTTGAGAAAGACAGCAATCGCCGTGCCAGTACTACAAAAGCCCAGTTAATCTACAAAATTAAAGTACTATTTCACTGAATGTTTGAGATTAGGCTTGATGATTAGTATTATCTGCGTTATTTGGACAATTGTCCTCATCTTCATTGTTATCTGTACAGCGTTTCGGCCGATATGCCCTCCGGGATTCTTCAAGTATTTATTGTTGGACTCGGGAACCTTCTTGTCGTAATCGGGAACCTTCTTGTCGTAATCGGGAGGCAACACGGAACTTTGAACCTAACCCTTTATTCAGTCCACGGAGGTATTCTGTTCTCATTCCGCTAACCATAGTTGGGGCAGGGGTGTTAATTATTATTCTATGTTACTGCTGCCCTTGATCATGATTGAACCTGCAATCTAGACATAACTGTCACTTAGAACTGTCTTAACTTAACTACCCTATCCACTAGGCCATGTGTCCAATTGAATTAAAGCAGTTTTTGAGACCCTTCCCAGGGAAACTGTAATATCAACTTGACCCAGGTTCCGGAACAGAATTAAAGCTGTGATCGACGCTAATGGCGGTAATTTTGAGTGGATCTTGTTGATAGTAATGTAATTTCCGTGGCTGCTGAATTTCTTTACAACCCATTAAATTTATTGTTACCAAGCACTTTTTTCTTTTTCCTTATGAAACTGTAAATTTTTTCCTGAACACGCTGTATTTGAAACTATGATAGACTCTTAATTTTTTTCCTCTACGAATATCATATATATATATATATTATATATATATATATATATATATATATATAATGGGAGTAAATATGGAAAATAAATCCGACAATATTAAGAAATTTGAAAAAACAAATGTTCCGAAAATAGGATGAATTTAATTATCGATGTTTAAACATTTCGGTTTCTTTAAAACTTCATCAGGATGTATCTTGTGGTGAAGAAAATGATGGATGTTTTATAGATGACAGCAGATGAAAATGTTTATAAAATCTTTTTTGTTGTGTTACTGTAATTTTTCGCTTTTACTCTCCCTTAACAATCGACATGGATTTTTTTAATATATCCCCGTTTATAGCTAAAATAACTACAAAATACCAGGCTTCATTTAATTATTTAGTTATCATTCCCACTGTGTTCACTTTGTTCTCATAAAATAAGTCTATTAATACTTTGTCTTGTCTTTTGTTGAATGCATTTCTTCGAGTTACGTCACGAGTCATGACATCTTCGCGTGTGTGGATCGCGACTTGTCTTTCAAAAATTATAACGCTGAACAAATACAATTACACAACAAAAAAGATTTTATAAAGATTTTGATCTCCTGTCATCTATAAAAAAAAATCCATCATTTTCTTCACCACAAGATACATCCTGATGAAGGTTTAAAGAAACCAAAATGTTTAAACATCGATAATTAAATTAATCCTATTTTCGGAAGATATGTTTTTTCAAATTTCTTAATATATATATATATATATATATATATATATATATATATATGTGTGTGTGTGTGTGTGTGTGTGTGTCTCTGTGTCTCTATGTCTCTGTGTGTGTGTCTGTGTGTGTGTGTGTGTAAGGTATTCAAAACTGGTAGTAAGGGATGATTCTACATTGGATATTCAAAATCTCACTGTATAATTATATTGCAAGTTTTAGTAAAGGGCAAATAAAAGGATTTTTATAAATCCCTGAGGAGAGCTCAATTTATAATAATCTATTTTAGATTAAATACAGAGCAATATTTACCTTATCTAATTTAAATTTAAATCATTTTCTAAACGTTCCTCTAGTTTTTTCAGGTTTTCAATCCATTTTTATCTGTGCCGCCTGTCTAATGAGACTGACATTTTCAGGAGTTTTAGAAATTTATTTAAATTTCTAAAAGCCTTTTAAGTTTTGGTGGAAATAAATTTATTACAGGATGACGGTTTATTGAGTTTTTCCTTCCTTTCAAATGTATATATACATATATCTTATTATAATGGAGATTGTGTGTTTTTCTGTCTGTAACCGAAACAATATCACTACTCAAGTCACAATTCCCTTTGTTATTTACGTCACATTACCAATGATTTTATTTTTATTTAAACCTCAATTATTAATAAAATTTGTTTACATTATTAATACTGTTAACAATATCTACATACTAATACATGCAATTGTACTTATATTACAACAAAATAGCGGTTTTTACACATGTGGACATGGGAAGGCTAATTTGCATATTGATATTAAAAATTTGATTTTAATAAATATGTGCTTAGTATTATTGATTTCTAACTCTTTGGTTTTATTTTAATGAATATAAGCAAACATCTCTACAATGAATCTTAAATGAAATCCATTAACAAGAAAAGATAACTGTAATTTATTCTTTACTTCCTCTTTTATCTAAATAGTTAAATCAGAAAAATAACAATGAAAGACGGGAGTGATGGAAGAGTAAGTTTCAGTTGTTCTATTTTTCGATTATATTCCCTCTGTTTTAAACCTTTTTATCTGTGTTCTTATTTAGTTTCATTAGCCTTTCTAATTTAAATAAAAACTTAAAACTTAAATACTTGCACCCGGAGGGTGCATATATTTGCTATAATATTATAATATACCAAACTTATGTGTAAATCCTCGCAGTGAGAAAAAAAAAGTAAATAGTTTGATCTCTCTCTGGGGTGGGNAAAGGAGGGAGATTTTTCATGTTGAATTACAGCCCCTTGTTGAAGGAAAATCTAACTGGGCAATTAGATCGTAAGTGGAAGATCTGACGATTGAGTAACAGAAAAATGGTCAGCAATGATGATAGGACGCATGTATTATCCTCGAAGTCGATTCCGATCAAGCCTTCGATATTTTCTTATTTTACTAAAACTTTCTTCCCTCGGAGACAAATGGAAATACATAAAAAAGATACCAGTAAATACTTCTCTAACCGGCATAGAGCTTGTGAATGTGGCAGATCCCAGGTACTGACAAAAACGAACAAAGCTGGTAAGAATCGACTGGATTTGCTAGGAATCCTGGGGTAATGCGGCGAATAGATTTATCAGGCCCGAAAACCATGTCTGAAACCAGAGTCATCATCATGACGAAGGCTTTGTTTGGGCACAAGGTACTGTATAAACAGCTGTCATTCTATGAAAATAATTTAATGTTGTTTGTACTTGTGAGAAAAAATCAATACGGGATTTGGACTGTGTACAATTTAATTATGAAAATATCAGGGGGATATTTTCAATTTCTCGAAAAGATAATTTAAAAGTAGACTACAGAATTTGGAGAATATTTGGTTTGGAAAGACATAAGAACAAATTTAAGTGTGAAAGGTATAATCATGATTGAGTCAACCGCGTTTTTTTTTCTCTTCGTAAGAGAAAAATGGGGGATGAAAAAATAATGTTTTGTCTAAACAAAATATGATTGCGACTAGACTTGATACGATTCGTTAACACCAGTGAACTGTTATACTTAGCGTATGTTCACAGTTGCAATGTTAATCAGTATATAGAGTTATGCAGGTTGTAATTTTAGGCTTGGAAGGAAATAGGGTAAATAGAAGATGGTGCTAGAATCAGCTACCCAGGCGAAGTATGGCGCAGAGAAGAAATGAAGGATATAAATGGTGTAGCTGTCTTGCGATTCCGCATTACTATGATCATGATAAGAGTTATGATTGCACAACTTCACACCTTATGTTCCTCAAAGGGCGAATAAATAAATGCAACTTCCCGTTCAAGTTGGGCAGGTTACATCAAACACAGAGTCTATATGCTTGGTCCAGATGCCTAGTTTCAGGCCAGACTTATGGCTAGCATCAAACATTTTATAATCATATAATGCTGCGTTAGGATGAAAAAATGAAGCAAGATAAGCGGGAAAGAAAAGATGGCCGGGATAGAAAGGAATGATTCAATGTAAGAGAAAATCAGATAAAGAGAAAGAAAGATGGGTGAAAAGAAGAAAGAAGAAGAAGAAAGAAAGAAGAAAGAAGGGAATGATACAGAAAGAAAGAAAGAAGTGGACGGGCGAAAGAAGAGAAGGAGGGCGAGTATGAACCAGAAAGAATGTCGAAAGAACGGAAAGAAGTGTCCAAGAAGAAAAGAATAGAAAGTGTGTAAGAAGAAGGCAAAGAAAGTGTATAAAAGAAAAGAAGGAAGGGTGTGATGCGCGAAGAGAAAAGAAATGTGTACAGGCAAGAGAAAAGAAAATGAGTAGAAAAAGAAAGAATGTCTAAGAAGAGAAAGAAGACAGTTGTCTAAGAAGAAAATGAAGAAGTGTCCTAAGAAGAAAAGAAGAAGTGTCTAACAAGAAAGGAAAGGGAGGAAGAAAGAAGGACAAAAGAAAGAAAGAGCGAAGAAGAAAATAAAAGAAAAATAAAAAGGCAATGGCTGAGCGTTTTATATCTTAGGTATGACGTTAAACTCTATCTGATAGTGAGCTTCTAGTTCTGGAGATCTGGAGAATGTGGAACATCCTTTCATAACCATTACTTCCAGGTCCACACTGACTCGGTGTCATGGTGCCTGTTAGGTTTCCGTCTATGGGTGAATAGAAAAAAGTGTTTTAAAAATGTGATTAAAAATGAAATTTAAAACCAAATCGTGTACCCATCAAGAATGAATTAAACAAAAAAAAAATCTTCGGCATAAAATTACCTAAAGGGTTGAGATGCGTAAATCCAACACCAAACCAACCACCAACCAACCAACCAACCAACCAGACCAGAAAGCGTGAAGATTTCAAGCCTATTGTTCCGCTTAATTCGTTAGCAACCCTCAAACTCAAAGAAAGTAATCTCTTTCCTTCATTGATAAGAAAGAACATCGAGGAAATCAAAGCTAACTAGGAATGAATGTGAATTTTCATCGTTGAATTTTGTCTGCCGTTTATTTTTTTTTTTAAATCTGTGATCGGAAAACGACGGCTTACTGATTTGAATCGGAAGATTTTTCGGCAGGTAGACAACCCGATCGGTGAAAGTCACGTTATACAATTTGGAATCGTGTTGAGGGATCGAATCCACCCCCTAGACAAACAGTGAGTCTTATTCTTGGAAGAGAGTTAAGTCATAGCTGGTCCACATATATTACACATACATAGGTATTAATTGTGCACACGCATGCATGCATTCCCCACGCGTACACACACAGCGTTCATCCACTCAGGTTTAATAAGCACGCTTAACATTTACACACATACAGAACGTACATACATATATAATATTACAATACTTCTCATCGATACGCGCTCACCTTTATATATTATATTATATATATATATATATAATACATATATATATATAACTATATGTTGTAGAAAAAAGTCGTTTCTCTCTAATGTAGTTTCGGTGTTCAAGGTTTTTCTACGGGAGAACTCCTGAGGAAAGTTGTACTTGAACACCAAAACCGTGGTAGAGAGAAAAACTTTTTCCGAAACTATAATTGCTCTATATTTTACGAAATATATTGTAAATGAAATACTAAATGAAAAGTGGTAGTAACCTTTTGATGAATATATATATATATAAATATATATATTATATATATATATATTATATATAGTATTAATATATAATATATTATATATATGTTAGAGAGAGAGAGAGAGAGAGAGGAGAGAGAGGAGACAGCAGATATATCTAAAAAAATTAATCGAACTTGCAAAAACTCACCCCTAGGCAGTGTGAAAATTAATTTCTGCCCCAACTATTTTCGTAAAAGAAAAGTAAACATATCTTTGAAATTTTTATATTTTATTTAATAATAAAACATAAAAATCGTTTTTTCTGTCAAAATTCATATAAATATGCTTTTCTAATAAATGAAAGATTCTCAAAGTTAAATTCAAATTAATTCAAATATCTAAGTTTTTTCTCGAGGTGGGGGTGGGTGTCAAATGAAAAGAAAAATTATTTTGTTTTGCGACAAAACAGAACGGTCTTTTTTCACTGTATGCAATTCCTTATAATGTATTATTTTTGGATTAAGTGCGAATCATGAGTAATGTGTTAAATAAATGTGAAACTAGGTTGGATGTTATGTACTAAGTTCCATTTGATTTCATCCGAAATTTCGAAGTAATAACCCTTATTTTACAAGGATATTTTTAGGCCCAGCAGAAATACCAACAAAGAAGCGTGTGTGGACTCCCCAACACACACACACACACACACACCACACCACACACATATATTATATAATATATATATATGTGTGTGTGTATGTGTGTGCGCGCGTGTGTGTGTGTGCTGTGTGTGTGAATAAAAAGGAAGTGAATCGACGGTATGTAGTATAATAAAATTGAAAAAACACAGGTTTAAATGAGTTAAGTGGTGAGTTTATTGGCGACGCTGCAGTGTTTCGAATCATTTAATTAGATCATCTTCAGGGCTTTTGTTGGTATGTGCACCAACTGTTATCTAAGAAATAAGGAGAAAAGTCGAGATTGGCCTAAAAATATCCTTGTAAAATATAGTGTCATTACTTCGAAATATTGGATGATTTTTCAATTTTTATTATACTACCACACACACACACACACACACACATATATATATATATATATATATACTATATATATACAGAGAGAGAGAGAAGAGAGGAAGAGGAGAGAGAGAGAGAAAGAAAGAGAGAGAGAGGTTGTGCGCCTCTGTATTGTGTGTTATTTGTGTATTGCGAGTGTCTGTTTTGGCTCTTTGAAAGCACTGACTAAGCAGATAGGAGATAAATAAAAACCTAAAGATGATAGTTATTTTTAAACTGTACATATTGATAATAGTAACTTTTGTCTGGTTAGAGATGTTGCCCGAAAAGCATTGGACTTTATCTTTAGTATTCAAGTCACACACAAAAGGAAAAGAAAAAAAGAAAAGAAAAAAAAACGAACTCGGTCGATTTAATTATAGAGCCTTATTTTCTGTCTCGTTTCACTTGCGCCTCAACAATGTGCCGATTCTTCTTGAGACGACGCATAAAAAATTGTATATTCATTGTAAATGATTGTCTATCTTGAACAAAAAAAAAGCTGTAGTAATCTACAAGGGAAATCTAGACAAAATGCAGAAGAAGAAGAATACGGTATGTGTGGCAATCACGTGATAGTTTTGCAACTGGCGGAAATACTTTTATTTTCTATGGAACATTTTTATGCATTATGGTTTCTCAAATGCGTAATAGTGTTGTTTTTGGTTTTTTTTTGTTTTTTTGTTTTTTCGCCATCGGAGTGGAAAATCATTCGTCACAAAATGTTGAAAAACTAGTGTTTAACAATATCGATGATTGATCGCAACCCATCTGATAAGGAAATTATAAATTCAAAAATATAAAAAGGAAATTTTTAAAAATATGAAAAGGAATTAAAATAAGCAACTAAAGAAATGCAAATCTTATTATAATGGAGATTGTGTGTTTTTTGTCTGTAACCGAAACTATATTACTAATCGGTCACAATTAACATAGTTATTTACATCACATTCTCATGATTTTATTTATATTTAAACTCAATTATTAATAAATTGCTTCACCTTTTTATTAGTGTATGTCCATATCTACATACAAATAACAGGCACATTGTATTATATATACAAAAAATAGTGGTTGCAGTGTGAACGGGAAGGCTAATTTTGCATATTGATATTAAAAATGTGATTTTATTAAATATGTGCTTTAGTATTATTTATTTCTAATTGTTTGGTTTTTATTTTAATGAATATGAGCAAAATTCTTCAATGAATCTTAAATGAAATCCATTAACAAGAAAAAATAGTGTAATTTTATTCTTTATTTCCTAATTTAACTAAATAGTTAAATAAGTAAAATTCAGCAATGAAAGACAACAGTGATGGAAGAGTAAGTTTCATTTCTATTTTTCTATTATACCCACTCTGTTTCAATCTTATCTGCATTCTTATAGACTTTCTAATTTAATACGATATTTCATTACATTAAAACTTAAATACTTGCACCCGGAGGGTGCATATATTTGCTAGTACTGATAATAGAGTTAGATCTGAAATGCAATACTGGGTAATCAGCACTATAAACAGCTCAAGAATAAGGAAAATTTAAAAATACGCGACTAAAGAAAATTTACATATATACAACAGCTGTGCCAAAACATTGAAAACTATCAAGGAGAAACTAAATGAAACACATTGAGAAAATATGTATTTTAAATAAACCTCAACACAAAAACCAAAGTATGGGACCTAATATGAAAAAACAGGTAAAAACATACAAATATAGATTTTGTAATTTTCATTTTAATAAATTTTATTTTAAAAATATCAATCTTATTAGATTTTATTTTCCTTCGTTTTGTAGATTTTTATTTTTGAATTATAAGTTTCAATAAAAACAATAGAAAACTCACTGAATTTTTTTGAAAATATATTTGAATTTTGCAATAAAAGTTATTAAAAAAGACATAGCAGACAAGCTGGCCAAAACATTCTCAGAAAAATTCCACATCAATCAAATTATATAGTAGCAAGTGGTGACGATAGATATCTATATTTTTTATTATTCTAAAAGTGACAGTTTGTTATGAAGTAGATCGAATCTTGACAGGTACAATAGCGATGTATACTCAGAAAGAGCCAGGTTGATCGCATTCTTTCGATGTGAGGGGCATCGTCACTGCGAGTTCTCTGACACAGGGCCAGATGAACAACTAGCATGTTTGCAAAGAATACTGACCCGCGGTTCTTCTTTCAGTGGTAGAAGGAGGCGAGAGAAGTGGCAGGAAACTCGTGGGTGCTTCACTATGAAACGCAACTGCTCACACTGCCCTCAGTATCCGAGAGTTCCTGACCAAGAAGAATATCACTGTGCTGAAGCAACCTCCCACTCCCGACCGACCTGGCTTCATGGATTTTTTTTTTTCCCAAGTTCAAGGGGCGTCATCAAGGGAACCGTTTGTGAGGATTGCACGACATAAAAAGGCCGGACGACAGAGCTATGCAGAAAAGCAGGAGAATCCGTCCAGGAGGTGCAATGCCAAGGGTGGCTGAGAAGGATGGGAATGTACATTAGACTCAGGAGGATCACTTTGAAGGGGATAACTTGTAATTTGTAGTTTGGATTAAAAATAATTTTTGTGACACGAGTCTGGAACTTTCTTCTGGACATACTTATATGTCATGAAAAACAGGTCTTAATTTCACACTTTCTTAGATTTTAGAGACATGATTAGATTGATTGATTGTAACAGCTTGTCAATCTGTTTACTCATTGAGTTTGCCATGTCGAGACTAATAGTTTAAGAATGCGACCTAAAAATTGTGGGGTCAGGTCGAGGTTGCTATTGAGTAATAGGATGTTTAAAAACCGTAAAATAGCTATAATTATAGTGCATCACTGATGACATTTCTTTATGCATTTAAAGAAATGTATCAATCTGATTAGGTTTGTTTTACCCGAGTAGTTAGGGAGTTACGTTTCGCTATGTTCTTATTTACATTGTTTTGTGTATGTGTTTACCAACTCAATGGCACAAGCTGGATAAGTGCATAGGTCAAATTTTTTATCGGATTTACGAGGTTTAAATTTATAGATTTCTGTTCTTTGAGACCAACTGAAGAGCGTATACGAAAATCGTCATTGACATAGCGCAGTCTTTAAAGACCACCGATGGGATTTTTAAGTTTGTTTTCTCTATGTGAGCTTTTAAAATAATTTATACCATTAATTTGAATGGGGTAATCTACTTTCATTAAGGATTAAGCTTAAGCTTATCAATACAAAGTTGTGTATTAGCTAATATTAATTTATTTACGGCTAGATAAAAACAAACTAACCTCATCTAAGCTTATTAATTGCACTAATTCCCTGCCAGGGTTATTATTAATGCATAAATTCTAAATTTTTATTTTATGGAATTGCCTTGATATTATTTTATGGGATTGTCTAAATAATCCCACTCTAAGGCAAACTCTTCAATGACATTATGCCAGAGGAGCACCACAGAAGCAATAAAATACTGCTTGAAAAAAAAATCCTCGGTGCCTGTCACATTAACTATTGAAATTGGTCAAAGCTGCGAACCTTGACGCCTGGCATCTCAACACTAACCATATGTTCTTCCCCTTTGAAAGCACCCATCACCCTCAATGACAAAAGGCTGTAGGGCATTAACTATCTTGCCTGGAGGAGTTATCTGCCCGGCTTGTGGTCGCTTGTTCCCACCAGGGGACGTATGATATAAGCGGCTGATTCGAATTTCTCTTCCTCTTTCCTCGCTACGAAACCACATGGGTTAGACACGGTTTACCCTTTCGTCGTGGGCCCCGGTCTCTCTCCTTGTAAGTCATTTCTATCTAATGGACGCTCCAGTCTTTTATATATGTAGGTTTATCTATCTTGTATTTGTATTTTATGTATCCATGTACTTTTCTATTATGTATCCTTGTATCATGTGCTGTTATCTATTAAATGTATTGTCCCTCAACCTTGTCGAAGTTGTATGTTCTTCAAATATTCACTTTGAATCATACAAGGTATAAGAGGGAGAACCCACAGCACAATGCCTCAAACCATGACCTTCAGCAAGACCTTAAGCCGATGTTATCGAGCCTATCTGTCCCGCATCGGCCCTATAAGACACGAACATGACGACAGGCAAAGCGGATCAATAACTTAATCTTCATTCACGAAGACCATACTCGATTATATCTAAAGGCTCCATTTAGTTAAGTATACCGCCCGTAGAGCGGTGTTTCAACTAGTAGCTATACTTATTAAAGGAGATAAAAATATCTATCGCTCGTGGAATATTTTTATGCCTGATAATGTTCAAGAGATTTCCAGTACAGAATAACTATTCTTAACGATACACAACATGGCCCATGATTCATTGCCATGTGGATAATCCTAATACAACGTCTGAACCACAATTCGAGAAACAAATTTATCTACCTATTAAAACCGGCGAATCATAACAATGTAGACAGATAAACTGATATCGAATCTTTGAGTTGTATTAAATTTATGCATGACTCCCCAGTGTTTCGCCTCGGATTATATAATGGATCAGTGCTCTCAAAGGTTATCACGGTGCAGAAAAGAAATACTGGAGTAATGAGCGCCATTATCTTCTGACATCTAACCTCAAATAGCATTTGTCTCTCGTATGCAAGTGCGCGGAAAAGGTTTCCATTTGAATGTAGCGGATTTATCAATGTCTGCCACGTGACGTTAGTTTCGGAAATTCAGTTCAGTTTCATTACTCAGGTACGGCAGCCATTTTGCTCGACAGTGTACTATAATTATTCGGTCTCGCCTCTTTACTGTGAAAGTTGCAATGTCGCTTCGATTGCTCGCTGATTGTCAACATTGTTACCGTCTTGAAAAAGTTTTTGGTGGATATATTCAACGATTAACTAAATATATCTTGATATTGTCCGAAAAGAATGTATCCAACCAGGGAAAAATGTCTCTTAGACGAACATCAGAATTTAAGAATTAACACATTCCAGACTATAAATCTTATCATAATGTAGATTCGGTGTCCGTCTGTATGTAACCGAAACTACATCACTGCTTGTGTCACAATGCCTTCAGGAATTGCGTACGTTTATCAATGAGGATTTAATTTATAGTCATAATCAAAAACAATAATACATGGAATAAATATTATTTATTAACGAGATCTTTATGAAAATCTGAGTTAGATTTGCCTCAAAACTACCCCTGTTATTAGTGCGTTTAAAATCCCGCAATGTGTCTCATATATCACTAAGAAATAAAGGTTTATATAATATCTGGTGGGGTTAATTTGCATGTTGGTTTTAAGAAATCTCGATTTAATAAATAATTACTTCGTGTTTTTGATCTCTAATATTGTTTTATTCTCTAAAGCATTCAAAGCAATCCTGTTAATGATTTTATATAGAAATAAAATAAGATACAATTAGAATAAGTATAATCATTTTATATGCGTTCTTATTCATTTCCGTTAGTATTTCTGATTTAATATATTTCTTTAAGGGGACGGGTTTGCTCAGTCGGTAGAGCGTTCGGCTAGAAAAAACAAAAATCCTAATTCGATTCCGTTCCTCGCCAACTCAGCGTATTAGTAGCACAGGGACCTGTGCGGTAAAGTAAGGAGCTGATGGTAGGTGTGGCGCTCCACCTCAGATGCCAAAAACAATATCCTGGGTCTAGTGCTAGTGAAAAGGGGATAGACTCTCTCGCTGATTGGCTGATACCGACTTTAGTCCGCCCCGACGACTTTACTTACTTACTTACATTAAAACTTAAATACATACGCACCGGGGCGTATTTTCTTGCTAGTATTTTAAAACGTTCACTCACTCACTGGCACGATAAACTTGTTTAGTGACAGGATCGTTATTTATGTGTCTTGGTTAGGAATAGCTTTGCAAATCTCATTCGTTTCCCTATGGAAAACTGGTTGAATTCAGAATTATGGTTCCCCTCGGCCTGTTAGCCATAGTAAAGTTGAATTCAGAGTTTTCCTTCTCCTAGACTGGTTACCTAGCCATGGTTAAAGAACCCAGTCTGCCCTGCTATTTACCGATAGCCGGAGGGAGAGTCGGATTCATACCTTTCCCAAGGGTATAGCGCTAAGTGAAATGCAATTAACAAGTCCGGGATTTGAACTCGGGTCGACGAGTCCATTTCCCATGACTTTACCCATTACACCACGCGCTTCCTAAAGACACCAATATACCCTACTATTTACACATAACATGAGAGAGAATATTTGGATTCATACCTTTACCAAGGGTATAATTTAAAAATGTAAAATTCAAAGAGCATTTATATTTAAGTTATGGGAGCGTAAGATGAACAAAAAGTGATTAGAAAAACAGGAATATTTCTTTTGTGTGGTTTATTTTTTTTATTGTTCTCAAGTAGTGTCGACCTTAAGTCATCGTCAGGAGAAAATTTCTTGTGAAAGTAATTTTTTAGGAAGTTTTAAAAAGTGTTCTGAGTGTTTGACAAGCCACAATAATCCGGATAGAGAAATGTATTAGAAGTTACGAGTCGAACATTCTCACTTTATTTTATATATATATATATATATATATATATATATATGTGTGTGTGTGTGTGTGTGTGAAGAGAAATGGAAGTGAATCCGACGGTATGTAGTATAGTGAGAAATTTGAAAAAGCACAGGTTTAAATAAAATGAGTGGTAAGTTTATTAGCCGACGCTGTAGTGTTTCGATCTGTTGAGTAGATCTTCTTCAGGGATTTTGTTGATATAAGGAAGAGTAAAAAAATAATAATAATAATCACAGAATAATGAGGAGACGGTGATAGTCCTTGTTTATCTATCTGTTCAAAGATGTTTTGAAAGGGAGTTAGCATTTTTAGAATGATTTTCAAATTGAGAAACGCTCAACAGATCGAAACACTGTAGCGTCGGCTAATAAACTTACCACTCATTTTATTTAAACCTCTGTTTTTTCAAATTTCTCACTATACTACCATATACACACACACACACACATATATATATATACTATATTTATATATATATATATTATATATATATATATATATATATATAAATCTATATATGTATATATATATTATGAAAAAGAAGGTCCGCAAAATGTATTATCTTTTTCAGAAAAAAAAAAGGATTTCATTGATAATATCTCATATTATCAATCAAAGCTTGAAGAAGATACCAGAAGATCTGAAAACACGTGTTGCATATGTAGGATAAAAAGAATAAAAAAATTTTTTTTTCTGAAAACCCAATACATTATGCGGACTTCTTTTTTATAAAAATTGAATTTTTCTCCCGTTGGAAACAGAACATATATAATATATATATATTATTATAATATTATATATATATTATATTGTGTGTGTGGTGTGTGTGTGTGTGTGTGTGTGTGTGTGTGTGCGTGTGTGTGTGTGTGTAATAGAGTGATGGTATTTCGAACATTTAGTCTAATATCCAGACGTATAAACTTATTCTATAGGCAGTCATAACATTTTAAACATAATTTGTTTGACGAAATACAGGTTTTAGCAAGTGCAGCATTCTCCATACCCACCAGACCTACTGCATGCGGACATCTTTTTTCTTATTTTTCTTACACTAAAAGAATACTGGCAGAAAGGATGGGGATACTGGAACATAATAAATGCATCCTCATAGTCTCATACCATATCAACTATAAGTTACATGAGTGTTTAATCCATACTTGAGTTCTGTGTTGGTAAGTATTGCTTCAGTACCGATACATTTTTAGCATAGATATTATGTTTATTCAACTTCAACAAAATAAAGGAACACGTTCTTACGACGAATATCCTTCAAGGGGAATATCCTCCAGGTGGAACAACCGGCAAATAAAAATTCAGAAAACCAATTCAAATACAGTGGGTCGAATTGAAAATTAATCAGTCCAGTGTTATTGGTAAGGTCTAGTGAAAGATTTATATACAATGTTTGAACTAAGAAAATAATCGATATCCGCTAATCCTATGAGGAAACAAAATCCAAAATGAAACCCTCTCATCTCAAGTACAAGACTGACTCGTCTTAAGGGATCACGGTTTTAAAATGACAAAATCTCAAATTGAACTCATTCAATTCTAAACTTTTATTTATAGCCTTTGACAAAAGTAAGCACCCTTAAAGAAACTTCACCTTGATTTTTTTTTTTTTTTAGCAGTAAATTAACTAATAAAGATAAGATGCAAAATCACTTATTAAATGGCTGAACATTCTGATTTTATGAATACGGTCGTACAATTAAGGAACATGAGTATTAATATAGAAATAGTTTATAAAGGACCGGGTTAACTCAGTCGGTAGAGCGTTCGGCTAGAAGGCACAAGGTTCCTACTTCGATACCGGTCCTCGCCAACTCAGCGTATGAGTAGCACAGGGATCTATGCGGTAAAGTAAGGATCTGATGATAGGTGTGGCGCTCCACCCCAGATGCTAAAACAATCTCCTTGGTCTAGCGCTATTGAAAAGGGGATAGACGCCCTCGCTGACTGGCTGATACCGACTTTAGGCCGCCCCGAAGACTTTACTTACTTTACTTAGTTTATAAAGTCATTATGTTCAGCTATTAAGCAAACACTGTTTTTAATCTTATCAGTTAATAGTTTAGTTATTGGTAAATGAATTTAACAAAAAACGACTGTTAAACCACTTTTAAGTGTGCTAATTCCCTATTTTTTGCCATAGATAGTATGATCGGTAAATTTCTATTTTTCTTATGTACGTCACTCTTTATAGCAACAATGACATCATAACCAATTTTAAAATGAATAATTGGGATTTAAATTTTAGACATGTCACCAATGGGAAAACTTTTATCCAAATCAGAAAATATGTCACATGATAATGAAATAATGCTACTTAGCAGTGATGCTGATAGCTTTTTGATTTAGTGCGTCCTGGGATGCACATATTTGCTTTGAATGTGTCACTGGGAAAATTAAAGGGTCCCAACTAAAGTTTTATAATAGATTGCAGGTTTGTTTTATTTATGATATGGGGAAAGGACTAAAGCCGTCTAACTCCTATCTTGTAACATATCCTGTGTAATTCGTTTCTAAGAAACTATTGAAATGTTTTTACAGTTAGCTTGAAATGGTGAGGAAAGAAAAAAGAAAAACACTGGGACGCATGGATATGATTTTACTGCATCTTTTTAGATTTTTGTACGCCAAGGACACAGGATGCGTACTATCAGCATATTTTTGCTTGAAGGCAATTACAATACATGCATTGTAATTGCCTTCAAGCAAAAATATAATATATACTTTATATCAACAATGCTTCTAAAAAAAAGCAAACATCCAAAAATCTTATATATATATATATTATATATATATATATATTATATATATATATATATTGAATAATTATAATTTTTAAACAGATCTATTTAAACCATAGATGGGACCTTAATATATATTATAATTCGAGATCTGATTGAACATGGGAAAAATTATCATACTGTGAAAAACACTGGGACGCATGAATATAATTTTACTGCGTCTTCCTAGATTTTTTGTGCCTCGGGGACGCAGGACGCGTACCTATTAAGATCTCTGATTTAGGATTCCCAGTCATGTGTGGAACGACTAAGCTGATAAAACAGCCAGGTCTGCCTTAAGTATAATTCCTGAAAAAAAAAGGATTTTATGTATAGGGTTAAAAAGGAAAATAAACAAATATATAGAGAAAAAAGCCGAAAGGAAGAAGTAGTACTATCCTGTAATTTTACATAACCCACACAATCATTAAACATTCCTAATTCCTGCCAAATGAAGAGCAATTAATGTGCTATGAATGCCAAACTGCATACACATTAAAACGTGTAATTAAGGAATGCATTGATCTGGTTCCTGTAAGAGAAACCTTTTACAGTAAGAGAAATAGAAAAGAACTGTTTATAAAAAAATTAGATGCTATAATATCCTTCCTAAAGTCTTTATCATAGAGTTTTAAGATCTGACAAATAAAAATATAAAAAATATCAGTGTATATAAAAAGAAATTATTATCTGATAATTACTGAATTACACGAACTACACAGAAATATACACCAGGAATAAATAATTGAAGATATGAAGAACTTAAAACATTTTTAAAAATCGCAAAAGGCCTTGATTCAGTATTAAATGAATCGAAAAAGTTTGATATGCTGTAAAACAAAACAACAAAAAAACAACATTTTGTAAAATAACCTGTTGTAATCCAAACATTTGTAAAATAACCAGTTGTAATCCAAACATTTTTAAAATAACCAGTTGTAATTCAAATATTTCTCGAATAACCAGTTGTAATTCATATATATCTAAAAAAAAAAATCAGTTGTAATATATATATTTCTAAAATAACCAGATATTATTCGAATATTTCTAAAATAACCAGTTGCAATCCATATACTTCTAAAATAACCAGTTGCAATTCATATACTTCTAGAATAACGAGTTGTAATCCATATTTCTCAAAAATAACCAATTAAAATTCAAATATTTCTAAAATAACCAATTGTAATTCAAATATTTCTAAAATAATCAGTTGCAATCCATATATTTCTAAAATAACCAGTTGTAATCCATATTTCTCTAAAATAACCAATGGTAATTCAAATATTTCTAAAATAATCAGTTTTAATCCATGTATTTCTAAAATAACAAATTGTAATCCATATATTTCTAAAATAACCAATTGTAATCCGTGGATTTCTAAAATAACCAATTGTAATTCAAATATTTCTAAAATAATCAGTTTTAATCCATGTATTTCTGAAATAACCAATTGTAATCCATATATTTCTAAAATAACCAATTGTAATCCATATATTTCTAAAATAACCAATTGTAATCCATGAATTTTTAAAATAACCAATTGTAAATCAAACTTTGTAAAATATCCAGTTGTAATGCAAATGCTGATCTCTTATCAGTTAGTTTAGTTCATCGATTGATACGATTTTGTATTGTTTTTTTTCTTTTCGAATCACAGTTGGGATTCTATATAAAATAGATCTGACTTCATAAGCTAAGACTTGAAAACGACTAGAAACTTGGCTTTTTCTTCCCCAGTTGGTGTCGCGCCAAATGTATCTATTAATGAGCTGAATATATAAGATATAATAATACATTTAACCATTGGGGATGGGGAAACCAGCCTGTGTTTTGTACGTATATTTTTTGTAATGCCAATTAAGTATTAGCAGCATGAGAAAGAAGGAATAGGTCTTGGCATGATGTGAAACATTGTTAGATGTGGGAATATGGAACCGGGCCAGAGCACATAAAAAAAGAGATTTTAGCCAATAGCACAAATCGAACATATCAGAGCTTTATTTGCAAGATTAGTCAGGCACAAGACTGCATTGTCTAGCCATCACTTACGTTTGACCTTATATGGGACGTGAGGGAAAGGAAGCGGAGTTCTGGGTGCAAGCACTATTGAAAAACATATTGAGTCATGAATTGTATAAACTATTCTAGATATTCATCCAGGACGGTTATACATCAGAACATAATTTCGAAATAATCGTAAACTCTTCTAGAAAATTTACTACTATTCTCAACAAACATTTAAAAAAAAAGAGAGAAATAAGAAATTACAGTTATTCGCCCATTTCATTCATAAAGGAGGAGAAGAAGAAAGAGAAAAAAAGGAGAGGAAAAGGAAATAAGAAGAGAAATTATAATCACACAAAGAAAAACATAAATACGTCCATTTCTGATACAAAACTCTGATGATAAAGTTCATGCTTCGAAATCGATAAGACAAAAATAACATCTTTTTGTTTTTATTTTTCATACGCATTGTATTGGCCTTCAAAATATTATAACATACTTAACAATGCTTCAAGCAAATTACCAATTGCTTTTATTACTACTATTAATAAAATCGGTAATTTACTTATTAGTTCTGTCAATAGAATTTCAACCACGCCAAGGGGTGGGAGAATATATTTTATCCACAGGGCCTATACTAGCAGGACCGGTGGATATACAACAGTATGATAACTTAATTATTGCAATGTTTGATAAGTTTACTTAAGAACTATTGCGAAATACTTCAATATGTAAAAAGTATAATATTCCAGATTTAACTCTCTCACACACTTTTTCTTTCTTTCTTTCTTTCTTTCTTTCTTTTTATTATGTTCGACTGAAAAAAATTTAGCGTTATCACCCTTCTCTATATATATTTCTCCCACTCTCCTTCTTTCTGATTATTTTGTCTGTGTAGCTTGTCCTTTTTTCCCATTCTTTCTTTATAAGAACGGAATGGTCCATTATTTAGCGGAGATAATGACACTTATAAAAGATAAGGATACTTTGGATAAGCAACACCAGATAATAAGGATTTACACTTTTGCAAGTGTATATACACAAAACTTTATATGTACATTTGTGTTCTCAATTTTGTTTGATATCATCCACCTATATATATATATATATATATATATATATATATATATATATTTGTGAGTGTGTTTCTGTGTATGTCTGTCTGTGTGTGTGTGCGTGTGTGTGTGTATGTGTGTATCTGTGTGTGTGTGGAAAAATAATTTTAAAAATGTGAAATATTAGTCCTGAAAATGATTTATTAATATTTTGATACTATAGTCGTCACCAAAAAAGTTTCAATTATTAAATGTATGTTAAATATATATTCATCTATAATCTTCATGAAGGCAATCAAATATCGCCAGGTGATGTTGGTATATTTATCTATCGATAAAAAAAGTTGGTGAGCATTTGCCTAGGGATCGCAAGATTGCTGGTTCTATATAGGCCCTCGCCAACTCAGCGTATGAGTAGCAAAGGGATATGTGCGGTAAAGTAAGGAGCTGATGGTAGGTGTGGCGCTCCACCTCAGACACAAATAACAATCTCCTTGGTCTAGCTCTAGGGAAAAGGTGATATACGTCCTTGCTGTCTGGCTGATACCGACTTCAGGCCATCGACTATACTTTACTTTGCTCTCTCTCTCTCTCGCTCTCTCTCTCTCTCTCTCTCTCTCTCTCTCTCTCTCTGTTTATATATATTTACCAACCCCTCCGCACGAGCAGGATGCGACACAAGGTCAATTTCTTAAGCGGAGTTTAGCAGGTTTGAATTCAAAGTTTATCTTCTCCTAGACTGGTTACCTAGCCATGGTTAAAGAGTCCAGTCTGCCCTGCTATTTATCCATAGCTGAAGGGAGAATTGGATTCATACCTTTCCCAAGGGTATTAGCGCCATTTGAAATGCCAACGACTTCATCCAAGAATTGAAATCGCGTTGACCAATCCATTTCCTACGACTCTAACCATTAGACCACGCGCCTCCATGTTGTTTAAGTCTTCTTGTAATTTTCCACAAATTCGCCTCCAGATGGTGGAAAAATTGTCCTGTATTTTCAACCCATGCGCTTTCGACAATTTAGCCGGTCATCCCCAGGGGATAGTAAATAAATGAATGAGCACTTATGCACTAATCTCGCGTGAATGACCAGATTAATTAAAACCCTGACAAAATACCGCAAGCACCTTGTCGTAGTGTAATGTTTAGTATGGAAGATGTTACGATTTTTCTGGCCATTCTTAGGTTGCAAGTGAGAGTACTTTACAGTGGAAATCCCTTGTGTTCATTAGTGTTTGGTAGAATCCTTGAGTTCCTTGGTGTTATGTAGAATCCTTGTGTTCCTTAATGTTAGGCGGAATCCTTGTGTTCCTTAGTTTTAGTAAGAATCTTTGTGTTCCTTGGTGAAGAATCTTTGTGTTAAGCAGAGAGCTTAGTTCTTGACCAGTTCGTCCGTGTCGAATACCAGCAACTAAACAGTTTTCAAGATCGGCGATTAAATAGTTAACTAACCACGTATTCGAGCGTGTTGATTGGCTGGCTTTAATCAACGCGCCCACGTAGAGTCTATAAGTTTAAGTAGAGGGCCACAACACAACTTACATGTCCGAATAATCCAACAATAATCTCGAAGATTAATTACTATTGAAAATTGGATCCAATACTTTCTAGGTGTCCCAGACTTACAATCATGCTTTAAACCAAAGTTCTTATTCTTAGACAACTCTCCATTTTGGGTATGTGTTTTTGGGCATCGATATGCTTTCTGTCTTGGTCATATCTTCCAGGATTGAGGCCAATATAGAATTCCTCTAGAATTGACTTTTCCATAAATCTAACCATTTTAAAAATCCCTGCATTTTATGGCCAGCAGTTAATACGATCAAATGTTTCAAGATATTTACGTTCCTGAAGCGAAATCCCCAGTTTCAAAACCTGGCGTACAGTTTGCAATCAGCTTAAAACAGATCGGTTAAATTACCTCGCAGTCATAAATAACAACACAAGACGTTGAGGTTATCAATATATTGACTTC
>CM042141.1:142758379-142760879 GCA_023376005.1 Doryteuthis pealeii
AGGAAAAAGACATAAAAACGTACTTCAAAAGAAAAATTTTCCTATCGTCAAAAGTCCGAAAATAGATATTTATTGAGTGCAATAATATCAAGCGTGAAAATCTCGGCATTTATATCAACTTGATATGAGAATAAATAAATAAAAACACTACCTCGCTTTTTCTTAAGCGATTTTTAACGCGACTTATTACTAAATCTATTGAAGTGACCACTAATAAATATAACGATAATGAAATAAAATGGTTAGAACAGTTGGTTTCATTATGCTACACCGGAAAAATCTAAGTTTAAGGACTTTTGTAACCTTTGACAAAATATATATTTTTATCTATTATTCTAACCTTATCTCATGTGATATCATAAACTGCGATTACCCTCGTTCACATATTAATAGCTAAAAAACAATGTCCTTTCATTTGAGCATTATATATATATATATATATATATATATAATATGTGTGTGTGTGTGTGTGTGTGTGTGTTTGCGTGTGTATGTGTGCATCTCTCTCTCTCTCTCTCTCTCTCTCTCTCTCTTCTCTCTCTCTCTCTCTCTGTGTGTGGTGTGTGTGTGTGTGTGGTGTGTATGTGAAGATAGTGTGGGACATCAATTTGAGTTTTGGAAATATATTAACCAGAATTGTATAATTTGAGTATTTATACGTGCTCTCTCCATCATATATCATTGAGCACACTTTCCATGCAAATACCTTTCTTATATGCTGTCATGTTATATACCCAATGTTTCATCGTTATTGTTATATACGCAATGTTTCGGTCGATGTGCCCTCCGGCCATCTTCAGGTACTTTTTTGTTGGACAAATCCCAAAAGCCATCGAACGTTACTCATGTACGGATCATAAAAAGAAGTAGAAAAGCACGTTTGATTTCATATTTTCTTTACCACTTTGTATATTAAAGTAAAACCGGATCTAATCGTAACGCTTCCAACTCTACTTCCCCCCCCCCATGATGTTTGAAGGTTTTCACTCACCATCAAATTCCTCAATTCCCATACATAAATATCTTTAGTGACTTGTATTCGCTCAGATATTATTTTATGATGAACAGTGTCACCTTGTCATATTCGAAAATATGGTATTTCGACCAATATCAATAGGTATATAACTTTTGGTACAACTTCACCACTAATAACATTTGTATGGCTTAACAACAGCAAACAAGCAGTAAGAACATTAAAATCGGCATTGGCAAATGAAAAGGTAATGGGATCTTTTTCTTCTCAACAGGAAACCCAGCGAGTCATCGATAGAGGCTATAATATTGTTGGCGTTAAGCTAATGCAGCGTGACGTATAATTTATACAAGCCAGGCAAATTCTACCCTTGTAACGTTACGGCACTTATGTCGGAATATAGTGATGACGTGTTGATAGTAAAATAATAGTTCTATACATATTTCATCTTCTGTGTGACGTGGAGAGGCTCGAATCCGGTAGCTGATGTTGAGTTTCCTGGCAATTCTTTGATGTTGTGTGCTTATAACCAACTTGGGATGCTGGAGGATATCCTGTCTTGTGCCATTTATATATTTTAGAAAAAACACAAGGCGATTTATCTTTTTCTCATCAGATTTTTATATTACTCAAAGCCAAAACTGCCCTCCATCAACGCATTGTTCTAAACTCTCCAAACATTCTCACTTGTCACTCTTCATCTGTTTCACTTCGCCACGTGACACTTATCAATCAGAAGAAAAAAATGGCATAATTCTAACCTACTCTCTCTCTCTCTCTCTCTCTCTCTCTCTCTCTCTCTCTCTCTCTCTCTCTCTCTCTCTCTCTCTCTCTCTCTATTATGGTAACCTCTACTCCTCTCCTGCTGAAGGGTAAAGTCTTGCCATCATAACCAAAATGTTGTCCGACAAAATGAAATTGTACGAAATTCCTTTTGCTCTCATCATAGACAACAAACTCTTTCTACCGCTATATCAATACATATGATAATTATATCAGTGCGCCACATGTAACAATTTTACTCCTTGAGGACATAGTCCAATTTATAATACCATTTTTTAATCAGGCCAAGTCCGTGAGAAAATTAAAAACATTTCAGGCTGAATCCGGACCCAAAATCTTGAAATTATGGATTCCCAATTTTAAATGACTGCAATTGTTTCCAGCAATATTTTTAATGAATCTTTTTTGCAACAATTTTTTTTTTGCACGATAACAATCTTTATAACTTGAAAATAAATCTAGGAATAATGAAAATCAATAGCAAAATCCAGCAAAAGTCACCAATGAAATAGAAATAATTGTTTTTTATGGAGAGTAAGGATAGATAACAGTAACATCCGAAATAACAACTATTTGTCAAACTACAGGGATTTGATTTTACCGTGAAATACAAGAAAGGTTAGGACAATCCCTGCCTCTTTCATAGCCGACACCCCCTACCTCTCTAGGTTTTACCCCAAAAAAGGAATCGGGGGTGGGGTAAGAAACGACAATACCACATAAACGCTATCATCTCCAATAATT
>CM042141.1:142765879-142779400 GCA_023376005.1 Doryteuthis pealeii
TATTATTAATTTAATACAATGAAGATTCGGTGTCTGTCTGTTTGTAACCGAAACTTTGTCACTGTCTCCGTCATAATACCCTTATGAAATGCTTAAGTTTATCAATGAGTATTAAATTTATAGTTGAAATAATTGTTTAATACATAGAATAAATCTTATTTATTAACAATGACTCTATGAAAATCCGAGTTAGATTTGCCTCAAAATAGCCGATGTTAGTAGTGTGTTTGAATTCCTGCAATGAGTCTTTTATATGACTAAGAAATAAAGGTGTACATAATATATGTGTGGGTAATTTGCATTATGGTTTTAACAAAACCGGATTTAATCAATAATTACTTGCTGTTATTGAACTCTAGTATTATGGTTTTATTCTCCAAGGTATTAAAATCAACCATATGAATGATTTTATATACAAACCAATTAAAACATAATTGAAATAAGTGTAAACTTTTTATATGCATTCTAATCTAAATTCGTTAGTATTTCAAATTTAATATATTACATTACTAATATTTTATTACATTAACATTTGAATACTTACGCCCGGATAATATATCAGTTCATAAATGTATAGATCGTACTCCATTTGAATGCATTTGAATACGTGCACTTGAAACATATGCGACTGTAAAGCCCTCCTCCCCCAGGTGTCCGCTACTTGACGCTCAACTTTTCTTTCAGTCCATCGACATCTGAACTCTGCACAAATAATATTAACCTTATAAGAGACATAGTGACGATGACGAATAATAAATGAGTGGCTGCCGGCAATCTCTTTGATGTTGGTCTGTTCGATTTGTAATCTCATCAGGATCTTGACACGTTAGGCCGACAGCATTGTACAATAATCTATTCGAGCGGAGGCTGATCTATGCGCAACGGATCCCAACGCATTCATTGATAACTGGGTTCCCTATTTATCTAAGAAAGAGTAAATAAATGAACCTTTCTACATTTCTATCGAATAAAAGACAATGAAAGCTGATCTGGCATTTAACACAGCACGACAGCAGAAACACATTGCAATGACTACATATCAAAAAGAACATTTCTTTTGCACCCTCAGCGATTTCAAACGGTATTCGCATTAATATATTCAAAGAACTCGAGCACATTGTTGGTTGGGTGGTTGATGGATTTTAACGGCATATCAACCCATCTAGTATTATTTCATGCCTAGTAGATAGGAAAAATATGTGTTGTATATCTTTATTTACACTTTTGTAGTTACCGGTTTTAATAATATGTTAGCATCGTTAGCGATTATTTTAATGGGTTACTTTTACATGGTATTGATCAGGGTTATTTTCATATTTTTGGTATAATTTTATTTCTATCAAAAATGATAAAATGTCACCTATGTTGACTTTTTCAAAATGATCTTTCATATTATTTGCATTAAACAAGCGATTTCTGATGAGAGAAAATATCCTACATTCGACGATAAAGTGTTTGTGGCCTATTTTAATGATGGAGGTGGAAATTATTAAAGTAAGTAAACTTGGTGGTGTGGTCTTGACTTGTAGCGCTTGACTAAGGAGATTGTTTGTGCTGAGGTGAAGTACCACACCTACGGGCAGCTCCCCATTTTACTGCACAGATTAGATTATCCAATCTATGCTACTCATAACCGGTATGAACCCAGGAAACTTGCGATTCATTATCCGGCAATCTATTGATTAAACCGGCCCCAGAGGCCTTTAATTTCGGCAAGTCCTTCGTAGAAGTTTTGATTATTGGAGGAGAAGCCTCTCCAAGGACCGATATTAGGGAAAAAGAAAATCAGTATGAAGCAATTACGCGAGAGAAGAGAAAAGTGCTCGAAAAAAAGGGCGTCTTCGAAACGTAAGGGAAATATTAAATAGTTCCTTGATCCTCGTGTTTGTTATATGGATATATGGCTGCACCAATTGGACCCTAACGAAGCGCCTAGAGAATAAGTTAGATGAGGGCTTCACAAGGATGCTGCGCGTGATATTAAACACATCGTAGTGACAACACCCTACAAGAAAACAGCTGTACGTCTATCTGCCTCTATCACACAAACCATCCGAGTGAGACGAACTCATAAGTGACTATCTCCCGTGGAAACAAGCACATGGGCACACCAGCGTGGGCCCTCCAGCAATCACCTGCATTGACCAGCTCAGTGCGGATGCTGGATGCTACGCAGAGGACATCCCAAGAGCAATGAATAATAGGAACGGTTGGCGAAAGATTGTCATGGATACTAGTGCGATGTAATGATGATGATGATGATGATGATGATGATGATGAACCCCGTGAGCATCGCTGAACCGAATTTAAGAGTTTTTTTTTTCAACAATGACGGAAGAGAATTGATTAAAGTAGGTATTGATCTATCAATAGATCACACACAGTCCAATTTGCTGGTATTATGGATGGAGTGTTAACTACTGAAAACTGAAATCGACAATTATGGTGACTGAAAGGGCCACAGTAAGAGGTTATCTACCAAATACCTTTTTAAACCATGCGTCTTATACAAAGGGAATACTGTGTCTATCTAGTCTTTTCTGTTGCCAACTGATTTTATCATTAAATCTCAATTCCATATATGCATTATCGCTCATAAATTAGTAGACGCCATACAATTACTTAAAATTTATCTTTTTGGTATACTTAGTTTTTTTCTTATTTCTCTCTCTCTCTCTCTCTCTCTCTCTCTCTATATATATATATATATATATATATATATATATATATATATAGTGACATAATTTATGTACAATATATATATATATAACTAAATTGAGATAGTTGTGACAGATTAGAATAACAAAATTATACCCAACCAGAAATGCTGATAAGTACGTGTCCTGCGTTTCTGACCCACAAAAATCTAAAACGATGCAGTAAAATCCTATCAATGCATCCCAGTGTTTTTCTTTTTTCTTCCCTCACCCTTTCAAGCTAACTATAAATACATATCAGTAGTTTCTTAGAAACGAATAACACAGGATAGGTTACAAGGTAGGAGTTAGACGGTTTTAGTTATTTCCCCAGATCATAAATAAAAACCCTACAAATTATTAAGAATGTTTAGTTGGGACATATGTAACATTAGAGTAAAAATATGTCCCACTAGGCGAAAGTATGCAAGTTTTCATGTAATAAAATATTATATTTTATAAGTAGAATCTATATGAAATGCAAACAACCTGATCCAGGATTAGAACTTAGTTCGCCTTGTCCACTTCCTATGATAATAACCATTACACCATATGCACGCTCACATATATACACACATTAACATGAATGCAGTGGTCCGGTAGAAATTGAGCATTTTATCAAAACATCAACGTTTCAGGAGTAAGCGTCTGGTTTGTTTGTTTTTTTTTTTTGTTAATTTTCTGGCTTGTCAACAGAAAGTCTTTCCAAGTCGCATCTGTTTAATTTCGGAATACCTCCGAGAAAATAACGTTCAAGCAAATCAAAGTCAATGGCTATTCAGGATTGAATTAAAGTCGAATTTGAATAATTCAAAAAATCGGTTTATAATAAGCCTGGCAGGAGTTATCTGGTCATGTTATTTATTCCAGATTTCATTTTTACATTTCTTATCTAATAAATGTGATGGCAACAATTTTGTCTATGTTGTCGGGATTGTTCATTTGTTGCATAGCGCCTTCTTTACCGGCACTAAATAGGTATATGTTATATACTGGTCTTTTCGCGTTACCAAATCAGCATATAACGTTATATACCTTTCTTACTTTTTACTCTGTCGTCTATTCTTCTGGTCGGCTTTGCTATTCTGATCGTCTATCATCTATCTCGTCTGGTCTTCTATTGAGGATTCCGGGTCTGGTTTCTGTTGCTAGGGATTTCTTGTTATCAGAAGCCCTGTGCCATTGTTAGTTTTTAGTAATAAACACAAGACTTCGATTTACGATGATGTTACTTTATTTGTAGATCCCAGACCAGACAATCTGCGCAGTGAGACTCACATCTTGCTAGCTTGGCTTCTAACTTCTAACTGACTAACTGAGTTGCTTACTCCTTAAACCGGAAGGGGGCTTTCTATCGGGTTCTTTTTCTCTCACGGTCTATCCCAGAAGCAAGGTCAGAGTGAGGTCAAGCGCCGTCACTCACCTCAAGGCCATCAGCTGTACTGATCGCCATAATGATTTCTACACTACCTTAAAATGTATTAGGGATCCAATTATTATGTAACACATTGATAAGTACACCTGTCCCCTTTTCTTATGAATAAAAGTTACTAACATTAGAAAAGCATTTGTCTTTTAGGCGGAAGTATTTAAATTCTAACGTAATAAATATTATTTTGAATTAGAAAGACCCACGAAACTAAATAAGAATGAATAATTGATTTCTATGTAAATTTTAATATAGTATTGCTTTTAATAATAGAATAAACGTCTAAAAGGATTTAGTCATAAAAAAAGAAAGCCTGGTTAAAATTACACTTACCAAACTTTTACTTCCTCGTGGATTGGTATGAATGGGGTCTTAGAACTTATGCCATGCGTCTTAATATGGGGGATTTATACTCATATTATCAGTAGCATTCAAATCAAGGGTGGAAACTTCTACGCTTATCATCATCTGATTGCAAGGCTCTAGATCCCGAGAACTGAGCTGTGTAGAGTACATCGTTATCATCACTCATAGATCCACACAGATCCGGAGACATAATACCTGTTATGTTCCCATGATTGGCTCAAACAGATCTATGCAATAATTCTTCGCATTTGAAAGAAAAAACTGATGCTATATCTCTGTAATTTATTTGTATTAAGAACAATTAATTGAAACCATTTACATATTACTATTATACAGAAATACTTAAATTTGTGAGCAGATTATTTGTATATATACTTATGATGCATTTTTCCTTTATGCATGTATATATATATATATATATATATATATATATATATATATATATATATATATATATCAGCCATATTCTAACATATCTATAAGTCATTTTCCTCCCCATTCCCCACTACTTTTCACATCATTTCTGTGAATTCCTCCTACTACTACCCCCCCCCCACCGCTACTTTGGTGTTTAACTGCCTTGATTGTATAAAACGAACCAGGAATCAACTCAATTACATCTATCCATGAGGATGGCACCACGGAGTGGTGAAAGTACTACGGATGAAAGTTTTGTTGGACTTATCAACCGACTCAACCAGACGTTAAAAACTGACCAGAAAAATCGAAAAAATCGAGAAGAAACTCGAAGATTCCGTTGTGTTTAAAATAACATGCATACATTATTTGTTATAGATATGACATTATTATAGATAAGACATTATATCAGATAACTGTGTGTAATAAAAAAAAAACTCTTAAGAAACAAGTGCACAAAAATGTTAATGTCAAAGAACACAATTCCCTGACCTTTAGGCATAAAATAACCCTTTAAGATCAATCAATTAATAGAAATAAGATTAAGAATATTTTATATAATGAAACAGATGTTCCTAAAAATACGCCGTTATCATCTTGCTACACCCTCTGATTGAAAATGAGACCGTCCAAATCGTCCAAGATGAAAGTGCCGTCACCTCAGCTAAATAATAGACCATTTCATTTTTATCATAAATAAAGAATAAAAGGCACATGCCACACAGAGAAAGTGTGATAATAAAGAAAGAAAGAAAGAAAGAAAGATGGCGGGGTAACAACAGCGAGAGAGATGCGGTGAGCCCACGGAACCGATAACTCTAATTTGTTTCAATCGAACATATTGAAAAGATGAAAAGGAAAGAGAGCAAAAATGGGACAGAGAGTTAAATCAAAATTATTATAATTTGCATATATGGAATTATATTTTCAATAGCTCTTAAGTAGAAATATCAAACGTTGTAATAATGGGATGATCATACTGAGGTATATCCACAGGTACAGCTAGTTAAAAGAAAATTACCCGTAAATGCTTTTCTATTGTTTGAAATAATTAAAAGGATAATGAATAGATTTTGTATTTATCAATGGAGAACATTCAAGTAGAAAACAATGTAACAATTATTCAAACATTAAAATATTAACGTTTTTGTTTTAAACATTTTGTCTGTGACAAAAGACACGTAGGTGTTTGCAAGAAAATTGGGACCAGATTACCTTTAGGCACCCCTTTTTGATCTCGGTTAAGAAAGGACATGTTTTTCATATACACCGTCAATATCCGGTTGTTTGTTAGGGGTTAGGGTTAGGGGTAGGGGTTAGGGTTAGGGGTTAGTTTTATAATTTTTTTTTAATCTAAAAATCGTCTATTAAAACAACCGAATATTGACGGTGTAAATGTAAAACATGTCCTTTCTTAATCGAGATCAAAAAGGGGTGCCTAAAGATCATATGGTCCGAAAATGGAAATCCCAAATTAAATGTCCATCACTTCCTATATAACTTGTGAACATGCACATTTCAATATTGTTTTCTTCAAACCAAATTTGATAAACACCAATAAAAAATTATCCGTTCTCAAACAATTTGAAACATTGATTTTTTTTTTTAGAAGATCGTCGTAAAATTCTTCACGCTTTCCCGCCACAACAATTTTCTGTGAACTTGTGATCAAATCGTGTTTTGTTAACAGGAAATATTGTGGCGGGAAGCGTGAAGATTTTACGATACGATCTTCTAGAAAAAAAAAAATCAATCGTTGTTCAAATTGTTTTGAGAACGGATATTTTTTATTGGTGTTTATCAAATTTGGTTTGAGAAAACAATATTGAATGTGCATGTGTCACAAGTGTATATAGGAAGTGATGGACATTTAATTTGGGATTTCGCATTTTCGGACCATATATCTTTAGGCACCCCTTTTTTGATCTCGATTAAGAAAGGACATGTTTTACATTTACAACCGTCAATATTCGTGTTTTAATAAGAACGATTTTTAGATTAAAAAAAATTATAAAACTAACCACCTAACGCTAACCCTACCCCTAACTAAACCCTAACAAACAACCGGATATTGACGTGGTATATGAAAAACATGTCCTTCTTAACCGGATCAAAAGGGGTGCCTAAAGGTAATCTGGTCCAAAATTTTTCTTGCAAACACCTAGTGTCTTTTGTCACAGACAAAAATGTTTAAACAAAACGTTAATATTTTAAATGTTGAATAATTGTTACATTGTTTTTCTACTTTGAATGTTCTCCAATTGATAAATACAAATCTATTCATTATCTTTTAATTATTTCAAAACAATGAAAGCATTTACGGTATTTTCTTTTAACTAGCTGTACCTGTTGGATATCCTCAGTATGATCATCCAATTATTACAAGTTTGATATTTCTACTTAAGAGCTATTGAAATATAATTCCATATATGCAAATTATAATAATTTTGATTTAACTTCTCTGTCCATTTTGCTCTCTTTCCTTTTCATCTTTTCCAATTGTTGCGATTGAACAAATTAGAGTTATCGGTTCCGTGGGCTCACCGCATCTCTCTCGCTGTTGTTACCCGCCATCTTTCTTTCTTTCCTTTCTTTCTTTATTATACACTTTCTTGTGTGGCTGTGCCTTTTTATTCTTTATTTTATGATAAATGAAATGGTCTATTATTTAGCTGAGGTGACGGACTTTCATCTTGGACGATTTTGACCGGTCTCATTTCAATCAGAGGGTGTAGCAGATGATAACGGCGTATTTTAGGAAGCATCTGTTTTTCATTATATAAAATATTCTTAATCTTATTTCTTTAATTGATTGATCTTAAAGGGTTTTTTATGGCCTAAAGGTCAGGGATTGTGTTCTTGACATTAACTTTTTGTGCACTTGTTTCTTAAGAGTTTTTTTTTTTATTACACACAGTTTCTGTTAAATGTCTTATTATATAATGTCATAATCTATAACAATAATGTATGCATGTTATTTTAAACACAACGGAATCTTCGAAGTTTTCTCGATTTTCGATTTTTTCTGGTCAGTTTTTTTAACGTCTGGTTGAGTCGGTTTGATAAGTCCAACAAAACTTTCATCCGTAGTACTTTTCACCTCCGTGGTGCCATCCTCATGGATAGATGTATTGAGTGTGATTCTGTTCGTTTTATACATCAAGGCAGTTTAAAACACCAAAGTAGCGGGGTGGGGGGTTAGTAGTAGGAGGATTCACAGAATGATGTGAAAAGTAGTGGGGAATGGGGAGGAAAATGACTTATAGATATGTTGAATATGGCTGATATTTATATATATATATATATATTTATATATATATATATATATATATATATATACATGCATAAGAAAATGCATCATAAGTACTATTTATAAATAATCTGCTCACAAAATTTAAGTATTTCTGTATAATAGTAATATGTAAATGGTTTCAATTAATTGTTCTTAATAAATAAATTCAGAGATATAGCATCAGTTTTTTCTTTCAAATGCGAAAGAATTTTGCTAGATCTGTTGAGCAATCATGGAACATAACAGGTATTATGTCTCGGATCCTGTGTGGATCTATGAGTGATGATAACGATGTACTCTACACAGCTCAGTTTCTCGGGATCTAGAGCCTTGCAAATCAGATGATGATAAGCGTAGAAGTTTCCACGCTTGATTTGAAATGCTACTGATTAATATGAAGTATAAATCCCCATATTAAGACGCAATGGCATAAGTTCTAAGACCCATTCATACCAATCCATGAGGAAGTAAAGTTTGTTAAGTGTAATTTTAACCAGGTTCTTTTTTATTTGACTAAATCCTTTTAGACGTTATTCTATATTAAAAGCAATACTTATTTAAAATTTACATAGAATCAATTATTCATTTCTTATTTAGTTTTCGTGGGTCTTTCTAATTCAAATAATATTTATTACGTTAGAATTAATACTTCCGCCTAAAAGAAAAAATGCTTTTCTAAATGTTTAGTAACTTTTATCATAAGAAAAGGGGACAGGTGTAACTTATCACAATGTGTTACATAATATTGGATCCCTAATACATTTTTAGGTAAGTGTAGAAATCATTATGGCGATCAGTACAGCTGATGGCCTTGAGGTGAGTGACGGCGCTTGCTCACTCTGACTTGCTTTCTGGGATAGACCGTGAGAAAAGAACCCGATAGAAAGCCCCTTCCGTTTAAGGAGTAAGCTAACTCAGTAGTCAGTTAGAAGTAGAAGCTCTAAAGCTAGCAGAATGTGAGTCTCACTGCGCAGATGTCTGGTCTGGGGATCTACAAATAAAGTAACATCATCGTAAATCGGAAGTCTTGTATTTTATTACTAAAAACTAACAATGGCACAGGGCTTCTGATAACAAGAATCCTAGCAACAAAACCAGACCGGAATCCTCAATAGAAGACCAGACGAGATAGATGATAGACGATCAGATAGCAAAAGCGACCAGAAGAATAGACGACAGAGTAAAAGTAAGAAGGTATATAACGTTATATGCTGATTTGGTAACGCGAAAAAGACCAGTATAATAACATATACCTATTTGTGCCGGTAAAGAGGCGCTATGGGCAACAAATGACAATCCTCGACAACATAGACAAAATTGTTGGCCATCACATTTATTAGATAGAAATGTAAAAATGAAATCTGGAATAAATACATGACAGATAACTCCTGCCAGGCTTATTATAAACCGATTTTTGAATTATTCAAATTCGACTTTAATTCATCTGATAGCATTGACTTTGATTTGCTTGAACGTTATTTTCTCGGGGTATCGAATTAAACAGATGCGACTTGGAAAGACTTTCTGTTGACAAGCCAGAAAATTAAACAAAAAAAAAAAACAACAAACCAGACCGCTTACTCCTGAAAGTTGATGCTTTTGATAAATGCTCATTTCTACGGACCACTGCATCATGTTAATGTGTGTATATATGTGAGCGTGCATATGGTGTAATGGTTATTATCATAGGAAGTGGACAAGGCGAACTAAGTTCTAATCCTGGATCAGGTTGTTTGCATTTCATATAGATTCTACTTATAAAATATAATATTTAATACATGAAAAACTTGCATACTTTCCGCCTATGGGACATATTTTTTTACTCTAAATGTTACATTATGTCCCAACTAACATTCTTAATAATTTGTAGGGTTTTATTTAATGATCTGGGGGAAATTAACTAAAACGTCTAAACTCCTACCTTGTAACCTAATCCTGTGTTATTCGTTTCTAAGAACTACTGATATGTATTTATAGTTAGCTTGAAAGGGTGAGGGAAGAAAAAAGAAAAACACTGGATGCATTGATCGATTACTGCTCGTTTTTAGATTTTTGTGGGTCAGAAACGCAGGACAACGTACTTATAGCATTTTCTGGTTGGGTATAATTTTGTTATTCTAATCTGTCACAACTATCTCATTTAGTTATATATATATATTGTACATAAATTATGTCACTATATATTATATATATATATATATATATATATATATATATATAGAGAGAGAGAGAGAGAGAGAGAGAGAGAGAAATAAGAAAAAACTAAGTATACCAAAAAGATAAATTTTAAGTAATTGTATGGCGTCTACTAATTTATGAGCGATAATGCATATATGGAATGAGATTTAATGATAAAATCAGTTGGCAACAGAAAAGACTAGATAGACACAGTATTCCTTTGTATAAGACGCATGGTTTAAAAAGGTATTTGGTAGATATCTTACTGTGGCCCTTTCGTCACCAATAATTGTCGATTTCAGTTTTCAGTAGTTAACACTCATCCATAATACCAGCAAATTGGACTGTGTGTGATCTATTGATAGATCAATACCTACTTTAATCAATTCTCTTCGTCATTGTTGAAAAAAAACTCTTAAATTCGGTTCAGCGATGCTCACGGGGTTCATCATTATCATCATCATCATCATCATCATCATTACATGCACTAGTATCCATGACAATCTTTCGCCACCGTTCCTAAATTATTCATTGCTCTTGGATTCCTCTGCGTAGCATCCAGCATCCGCACTGAGCTGGTCAATGCAAGGTGATTGCTGGAGGGCCACGCTGGTGTGCCCATGTGCTTGTTTCCACGGGAGATAGTCACTTATGAGTTCGTCTCACTCGGATGGTTTGTGTGATAGAGGCAGATAGACGTACAGCTGTTTTCTTGTGGTGTTGTCACTACGATGTGTTTAATATCAACGCGCAGCATCCTTGTGAAGCCTCATCTAACTATTCTCTAGGCGCTTCGTTAGGGTCCATTGGTGCAGCCATATATCCATATAACAAACACGAGGATCAAGGAACTATTTAATATTTCCCTTACGTTTCGAAGACGCCCCTTTTTTTCGAGCCTTTTCTCTTTCTCGCGTAATTGCTTCATACTGATTTTCTTTTCCCTAATATCGGTTCCTTGGAGAGGCTTCTCCTCCAATAATCAAAACTTCTACGAAGGACTTGCCGAAATTAAAGGCCTCTGGGGCCGGTTTAATCAATAGATTGCCGGATAATGAATCGCAGTTTCCTGGGTTATACCGGTTATGAGTAGCTAGATTGGATAATCTAATCTGTGCAGTAAAAATGGGGAGCTGCCGTAGGTGTGGTACTTCACTCAGCACAACAATCTCCTTAGTCAAGCGCTACAAGTCAAGACCACACCACCAAGTTTACTTACTTTAATAATTTCCACCTCCATCATTAAATAGGCCACAAACACTTTATCGTCGAAATGTAGGATATTTTTCTCATCAGAAATCGCTTGTTTAATGCAAATAATATGAAAGATCATTTTGAAAAAGTCACATAGGTGACATTTTAATCATTTTTGATAGAAATAAATTATACCAAAAATATGAAAATAACCCTGATCAATACCATGTAAAAGTACCATTAAAATAATCGCTAACGATGCTAACATATTATTAACGGTAACTACAAAAGTTGTAAATAAAGATATACAACACATATTTTTCCTATCTACTAGGCATGAAATAATACTAGATGGTTGATATGCCGTTAAAAATCCATCACCCCCAACCAACAATGTGCTCGAGTTCTTTGAATATATTAATGCAATACCGTTTGAAATCGCTGGGTGCAAAAGAAATGTTTTTTTGATATGTAGTCATTGCAATGTGTTTCTGCTGTCGTGCTGTGTTAAATGCCAGATCAGCTTTCATTGTCTTTTATTCGATAGAAATGTAGAAAGGTTTCATTTATTTACTCTTTCTTAGATAAATAGGGAACCCAGTTTATCAATGAATGCGTTGGGATCCGTTGCGCATAGATCGCCTCCGCTGAATAGATTATTGTACAATGCTGTCGGCCTAACGTGTCAAGATCCTGATGAGATTACAAATCGAACAGACCAACATCAAAAGAGATTGCGGCAGCCACTCATTTATTATTCGTCATCGTCACTATGTCTCTTATAGGTTAATATTTTTGTGCAGAGTTCAGATGTCGATGGACTGAAGAAAGTTGAGCGTCAAGTAGCGACACCTGGGGGAGGAGGCTTTACAGTCGCATATGTTTCAAGTGCACGTATTCAAATGCATTCAAATGGAGTACGATCTATTACATTTATGAACTGATATATTATCCGGGCGTAAGTATTCAAATGTTAATGTAATATAATTAGTAATGTAATATATTAAATTTGAAATACTAACGAATTTAGATTAGAATGCATATAAAAAGTTTACACTTATTTCAATTATTGTTTTAATTGGTTTGTATATAAAATCATTCATATGGTTGATTTTAATACCTTGGAGAATAAAACCATAATACTAGAGTTCAATAACAGCAAGTAATTATTGATTAATCCGGTTTTGTTAAAACCATAATGCAAATTACCCACACATATATTATGTACACCTTTATTTCTTAGTCCATATAAAAGACTCATTGGCAGGAATTCAAACACACTACTACTCGGCTATTTGAGGCAAATCTAACTCGGATTTTCATAGAGTCATTGTTAATAAATAAGATTTATTCTATGTATTAAACAAATTATTTCAACTATAATTTAATACTCATTGATAAACTTAAGCATTCATAAGGGTATTATGACGGAGACAGTGAAAGTTTCGGTTACAAACAGACAGACACGAATCTTCCTTGTATTAAATTAATAATATTAATAAGAAGGCTTAAATAAAACATGATAATTCCTGGTTATCGTTGTTGTAAGTGAAACGCAGTTCAAATCTAGGACGAAGTTTTTTTTCTCTCCATTTCACATAGAACTAGTATACTTGGAAAGGTATAAATAAAGTGATCTTAAAGTAAAATCCTTTCCTATTTAAAAATGTTATGATTATTAATGAATCGTTATTTTACAAAAAAAAATGAATATGAGAAGTACACACATAACATGGAGTTTTTTCTAAAATTCTTTATGTGCACCAGAATTCACCTAAAGTCTTTCAAGTCACTTGGGAATCAAATCAACTGATACTCCAGGAACTCTTGTGGAATTACAGAAAAAATTCTCGTATTTGTCCTTCAGTTTCTTCCAAAATCGTTGGTTTCGTAGACTTCCTCCTTCAATCAACGCCAAAGAAAAAGTCATAAGGCGCTAAATCAGGGCT
>CM042141.1:142779500-142804155 GCA_023376005.1 Doryteuthis pealeii
CAATCTTCTATGTAGAAGGCATTGACACTGCAGTAAACGTTCTCGTGTCTGAAAGGCGCCAATTTCGAAACATGATACAAATTGGATCTTATTCTGGCTAACTTTTTGATCGAATATCCAATGTGGCGTGTACGAGAGTTATTGTTTATATTTCTGCAGATTTTTGGCAGAAATCTGAGAAATGTTGTTTATATTAAACTTGTCTCCTCCAATTCTAAATCTGTTCACCTATTGAGGAGATCACGGAATGGGTCTCCTAAAAGATGCATTTTTGATTTTTACCATTAAATTCTGCTTGTTCTACTCTCCAGTTTTTCATCGCTCCCTGATAAAGTTTATGAAATGCCTTAAACATTCACATAATTCTATAATTCATGTTTCTCGGATCACATTTTGCTGGTCGACAAGATCGCGGCAGAGACCAGGTGCTGATGATTCGTGTGTAGGCGCGTGGGTGTAAACCTGGCCTGAAAAAAGGATATTGCCTTGAACGTATTGAACCGACCTTTTACCCCGAAAAGAAATTGACAATGCCTAGGCAAGAAATGTGTAGGTTGTAGCTCATAACCATAAAAACAACTGTGTGGGGCGAGGAGGTGTGTCTACAGAAAATCTGCGTAGGTGTACCGATCAAAAATGTGTGACCTGTTGAGTTTAAAGATTATACAAATAAACTTAGAAATCTGGGTTGAGAGATCGAGATCGCTCGCCGTCAGAACTCCTGAAGTTGCCTGTGTATTGGAACTTCTTTATCTATACACAACCGAAGAATAAAAATATAACTTTATATTTTTATATATGCATGTGTTTTCGTATTCTTTGTGTCGGGTCAGTGACGGTATATAACAAATCATCAGCTTTTCTTATACTATCAATGTTGCTACTACTTATTTGCGTTGCATCCAACGCACACTGCAGTATAGTAGAGTACACCTGCATACCCGTGGTTGTGCACAGGTGTACTTTATTTCTTTCTTTAAATATGAGTCTCTGTTTCTTTTATCCTGCTCTTTCCCATCTTAACTTGGGTTAGATCTGTCCTTCAGTTTTACTTGAGAGAACCCATCCCTATTTTTGCCTCCGGGTCCTTTTCAGTTCGTTGTAATTCCTTTTTTCATATTGTTTAAACATTTGGTCAAACTGTTGAGTTTTTTTTCTATTCCTATAGTTTAATGATGAAGCAAATCTCTATACATGCACTTTCGGTTCTCATTTCACTGTTTTATTTTCATCGGATTCAATTCCAGTACCGGCCTTAAGGTAATTGGACAAATTACGCCAAATTAGACCGGGCTCTTAAGTGGGTACTCAGCGCTTTAGCACTCTGCGCCTTTACTGGTGCTTCACGTTTAAGCAGGTTCCACGTTTGTGTGATATCTTTTAGTCTTGTAAATTTCAGAGGTCTGCCATTTAGATTGTACCATCTTGTTTAAAACATAAATATGTTGTATACTGGCATCAAATTTACGGCCCTACTTCGTGTATCTGTATACGTAGCGGGTATCGTCACTAACCCTAGACGATATATGTAGTAGTCGCTTAATGAAATCTACAACACATTGGTATTGCAAAAACTTGCGTTTATTTCTTTTCCTCGGCTGGTGGGTGGCGAACGCTGACATTGACTATTACTACTGCTGGGATGGTGAGGTAATGGGGGCTGGTGGCGTCTCACCGTCCTTGGCCGCTACGGACCGTGAGCGTCGGTCACTCACTGTTCGCCGTCCGCTGTCTCCTGTCTGACTTCCTTTTATATATATCAAACGCCTACGCCTTTTTTTGTTATCTTTATCAACGACCAAATCTATTTCCGAACTTATTGTTACCCATCCTTCTTTGTTCGCTTTACCCGGAAAAAGTCCTTTGTTACTCTTTTCGTCTTCTCCCTGCCTCGATCCAACCGGAATACCCTATTTCCGTTTTCACCTTCTTTTAAATATCTTGAATATATAACAAATAAACTCTATTCTATCTGAATTAACGTAGATTTCAGAGATCTGACATTTAGTGTGTAGATTGCACCATCTTGTTTAAAAATATATAAACTCTATTTTATCTGAGTAAACTTAGTGGCCAATGTCTCTTGGTGCTTGATCTAGTCTATGGAGCAGAGATTAGAATTGGACAACAGTATTTTTAATAAACGCTAGATCATCTGCGTAGTATGCATCCGTAAGAATTTCTTCTTGCCTTTTTGCTAAGTATGTGACACTTTTCTTTCATTAGATTTATTGACGTTGGTAGAACGTAATTTAGGCAGATTAGGAATTTTAAATTGTACTGAGGTATCAGCATTTGGGCTCCTTACATTCAACCACCCTGTCAGCTGGGACTGTAGAATATACCACAGGCACTTCTACTTAGGTGGCCGTGGGTGGCGACCCATGATGATTAAGGACGGAATCCTGGTGGCTTAGCAGTCAATGACATGCAACACTCCACTTTGCCCCTTATGTAAGTTAGAAAGGCGGTCAGATAGGTACCCTCTAAGCAATCGGCTGGTCACGTCAAGCCCTAGCACCTATATCTGGTTAAAAATGAGACCGTCCAAATTGTCGAAGATGAAATATGAAAATGTAAATTCTGATTATCTAGTAATGCTTATCCATCGAACTTTTATTTCTCATTTAGCTAAATTTAATATATTATATATATATATATATATATATATATATATATATAGTTATGGGGAAACTCAAAGGGACAAAACAATTAAAAAATGAAAGAGAAAAAAGTGTCAGAAAAGAAAAGGAAACCGATTGTTGATTCGGGATGATAAATATTTTAAAGTGCTCAATACATACGTATAGAGCCAGTTTGGACACCGAGTCAGCGTCAGAATATTACTACCCAGGTTACACCGGAAGGAACTTCAGGATAATTCTGACCAGCGGAGGGGTTGCCAATATATATATAAGTCATCCAAAGACACAGTCTTTCGACGTTTATGTATCATCAGTGCGGCTCGAAATTTTTACAGCTACTTCTAGCCGGGAGCTAAACCCGAAATAATTTTGGTCTGTCAAGCTCCTTACCCTCATGACCGACGGTAACTGTCAGTCAGAGGTGAACAATTAATTGATATATATATATATATATATATATATATATATTGAGAGAGAGAGAGAGAGAGAGAGAGAGAGAGAGAGAGAGAGGGGAGAAAAGAGAGAGATAATGGACCATTCCGTTTTTATCGTAAAGAAAGGGGAGGAAAAGGAAAGAAAGCGTTTAAAACAAATTAGGTAACAATTAAGAATAAATAAAACAAAACCAACTTCGGCATAAAATAACCTAATGGGTTGACATGCCGTAAAATCCAACCACCCAGCTAACACATTTTGCCAATTAGAAACAAAGTAAAGTGACATTCTATGTATTGATACTCGTGTTCCTTAATGGTACGACCGATATCATCTTGCAACATACTCTGGTTAAAAAGGAGACCGTACAAAGGAGAAATATAAAAAATAACCCTGATTATCTGGTGTTGCTTATCCACAGAATTCATATTTCTCATCAGTGTAAAATGGCTAAAAATTTCTATTATTAAGAAATGGAAGAAAATGCTACACAAAAAATATAACAATAAAGAAAGAAATATAGTAGGGGGAGATATAGAAAGAGTGATTAAACGTGCGGAAGCGATAACGCTAATCTGTTTCAATGGAACATATTGAAAAGCTCAAAAGAAGGAAAGAAAGAAAAGTGAGAGTTAAATCAAGATTGTTATACTTTTTACATATTCAACAATTGCAATAGCTTTAAGTAAACATATCAAACGCTGTAATAATTAGATTATCATACAGTGGTATGCCCATACTACCTGCTGATATATATATATATATATATATATATATATATATTATATATATATATATATATATAAGGGTTTTATAATTTGCTTGAAGCATTGTGTTTATATTGGTTTGTTGATTGCTTTTGAAGGCTATCACAATGCAAGTGTAAAGAAAAAAGAAGGTAAGTATGGTGTTGTTTGTTAACCTGTGATTTATTCTTAATATTTCGAGATACATCTCATCACAGATGATTTCCAAACTGAAGTTGTTGCTAGTGACTGTCCATTTGATTCTGTCTCATGTTTTAAAATTCTTTCTCTCTCTCTCTCTCTCTCTCTCTCTCTCTCTGTGTGTGTGTGTGTGTGTGTGTGTGTTGTGAGCTTGTTCAGATTTTGATTATAATTCCAGATCTGGCTCGCCCTCAGATCATAATTTTTATTTTATTTTTTTTATCTTATTTTTTTTTTTTTTTAAATTTTAATTTTTATTTCTTTATTTTTTTGTGTGTGTTTACTAACAGTGCCACCTGAACTTTTTAAATATAAATGTTTTTTTTTGTTTCTTATATATGTGTCGGTGTGATTAATTAACATTCCAGAATTCGGCCAAACCTTTTTTTCTGTTGTTGTTATTTGTGGCCTATTTAATTATTCATGGGAGGTGGGTGTAATTTTTTTTATATCTATCAAAATCACCTGTTGTGTGTATGTGTGTGCGTGGGCGTGTTCTTAAGTCCCAACATCATGTGTGTGTGTGTGTGTGTGCGTGCCTTGTTCATATACATTTACATGTGTGTATGAGTGTGCTGGATTTATAAGCTTAGAATGAAATTAATTTTATCCAAAATTGTAATTATAGATTCTGCTAGATTTTATATATATATATATATATATATATATATATATATATATATATATATATTATTTTTATTTCATTTATTTTATTTATTTTTTTATATTATTATATTCTTTATTTTTGTATTCTTATCTTTATTTATTTATTTTTAAATATATATATATATATATATATATATATATATATATATATATATTTGTTTCTTTATTAATTTCCTATTTGCCTTTCCCATATGTGTTTGTGTGTGTGTATATGTATGTGTGATGTATTTAAAAGGTTAGAATAAAACCGATATCTATCAAGAATTATGATTATAGATTCTGCTGATTTGGTTTGCAAGGGGTTAAAGCAAAAGGTAGAACAATACTGTGATTTCTGTGATTTATTTATTTATTTTAAATTTTTTTTTTTTCACATACACATATATATATATATATAATATTAAATCAACAGCCTGGTCACATGAACTAATTCAATACTGTCATTTCTGTGATTTAAAAAAAATACCTATATCATATCTATATTTTATTCACAACCTGGTCACGTGAATTAATTATTAAGAGATTAGCAAGGAAAATTCATATTCTTTAATGTAAGCTCAATTATTTAGTTATATTCATCAATATCCAGAGCAAATCCTATTTGTAAAGAACTAGTGTACATTGGCCTCGGTGTGCGCGCGTGTGTGTGTGTGTGTGTATGTGTTTGTATGTGTATGTGTATGTGTGTGTGTGTGTGTTGGTCTATGAGCATGGGTGCATGTTTTGTACTTGTCTTCTCGTTGTAGATTTGTTGCATTATGAATTCTGCAATGAGCATGTGGGTGTATGTTACGTGTGTTTGAGAGCATATACATGTACATGAACGTTGGATGTGGGTTTATTGTATTAAGAACTCTGTGCTGAGCTCGGTTCTGCTATTAATCCCTGGGCACAGTTTAGCTATTAGCAATGCCTCCTTAATTCGGGGGGCATCTAGATTTATTTCCCTGGCCTCTATTTTGACTGTAATGCTTCTCTCCGTGTTGCTGCGTTTAATTAAGTGTTTTCGGAATGTGGATGCTTGTGTGTGTAAGTGTTCTTTGATCCTAATGTGTAGTGGTCTAGTGGTGCTGCCTGTGTAGGATTGGTTGCATTTGTTACATTGTATACGGTATACTACATTCACTTCATGGCACATACCTGCGCCGCGGATAGAGTAGTTCGCTAGTGTTCAACTAGTGGTGTCCTTATGGCGGTTTTTGGAGAGTTGTCTCCGATGTGAGTGTCCGTAATGAGCATGTCCAGGCCTTCCTTTCGGATTGCCCTGCTTATTACTGTGGTTATACTCTCATTGAAGTATGGTAACCTTAGGAAACTGGTGTTAGAAGTGACATGGAATTTTGGGCCTTCTGTTTGCTTCAGTTGTTTTGTGACTGAAGTAGGGTAACCGTTGGCTTTCAGTATGGACATGAAGTGTGTGATGTGTGTGATCTGGTCCTGCCTCCTGCTACATTTGCCCCGGATACAGGTAAGCTCGTTTCTTGTGTATCAGGGCTTTGCACCAAGGGGGCGTGCCGATTTGTGGTTGACGAACAAGTCTCTGCTGGACATTTTTTTTTAGAACTCGGCGTAGATTTTAAGCAATAATAATGCTCCTGTGCAGTCAGGATGCTCTATGGTGAAATGTATGTTTTTCTCTATTTTGTTGAATGTTGTTGAAATTTTGTTGGCTTCTTCACGGGAAAATGTGAGGATGAGTATATCATTTATATATCTGGTGAAGAGAGCGCAAAAGTGGCAATTGTTAAGTGCTTGGCGCTCAAGCCTGTCCATGTAGGTGATAGCCAGTAAACCCGATAGGCTGGATCCCATCGGCAGGCCCTTTATTTGTTTGCATGTTCGTTCGTGAAATGTAAAATATGTGTTGTTTACGATGATGGATAGAAGTTGGCGTATGTCTGATGGGGTGAGGTTGTAGCAGTACAGGCCGGATGGGGTTATGCATTCAGTCAACAGGTCGACCGCTGGTTGAGTCGGCACTGATTTGTACAAAGTGTTAACGTCTAAGCTAAATGCGTATTTGTTGTTTTCAAGTTTACTTGGTTGTGTTTTTTGCAGTTTGTGAATAACTTCGTCAAATAGACCACCATCAACAACAACAGAAAAAAGGTTTGGCCGAATTCTGGAATGTTAATTAATCATACCCACACATATATTTAAAATAAATAAAAAGAAGGTTCAGGTGGTCCTGTTAGTAAACACACACACACACAAAAAAATTTTAAAAAATAAAAAAAAAAGATTATGCTCTGAGGGCGAGCCAAATCTGGAATTATAATAAAAAACTGAACAAGCTTGCACACACACACACACACACACATGGAAAACATGAGACAGAATCAAATGGACAGTCACTAGCAACAACTACTGTTCTAGAGATCTTGTGTGGATGAGATGTTATCTCGAAATATTAAGAATAAATTACAGGTTAACAAACAACACCATAATTACCTTCTTTTTTCTTTACACTTGTAATGTGATAGCCTTCAAACCAATCAACAACCAATATATATATATATATATTATATTAATATATATATATACACATATATATATATATATATATATATATATATATAGTGTAGAATACATTTATGGTGCGATTGTTACTATTGGTTTCCAAGCAGCATGTTAGCCACTTTACGTCAAGACAACGCGTCTGTTAAAGAATGCAGGGAATGTCAATTCATTCATATATCTGTATACAATTTATTCAGCTCTACATTAAAATGAGCTCAATAGTTCGCAATATATAATATATATATATATATATAATATATATATATATAATTTATATTGCGTACTATTGAGCTCATTTTAATGTATAGCTGAATATATATATATATATATATATATATAATATATATATATATATATATAATAATATCATATTATGTAATATATTGCGAACTATTGAGCTCATTTTAATGTATAGCTGAATAAATTGTAAATTTCGGTTTTAAGTTTGTGCATATACAGGATGTTTTGATCACCGGAATCCTTACATTACTATTGCATGTAATAAACTAACACCAAGCACTTAGATAGCAGGACATTTCTGTGAAACAATATTCCAGCGGGCTTAATGAAATATTCCATTACTGTTGCTGAGTGATAGTTGTGCTGCAAGTTAACAAAAGTCGATGGATGGATTTCATTTACTGATTCTGCGACATAGTATTGCATACCGTGCACTCTTGTAAATATAGTTTGTTTATTTGTTTATTTTAATTTTACATACTATAAAATATATATACTTTATATATATATATATAAATATATATAATAATAAAAATATATATATATATTATATATATATGTAAATATATATAAAATATATATACTTTATATATATATATATATATATATATATATAAATATATATATTTATATATATTTTATACTATACTGTCGTATAGTAATCTACTGTTGCATAATTGAAAAATGTGGGGTGATACTTATAGGTTGTTCATTCATTGATAACCCGTGCACATACAAAGCAGAGATCACACCGTCGGTGGGGATCAAGTTGATTGCTTGATTGATTGGTTGGTTCTTACGGCATGTCAACACTTGTTTGGTTATTTTATGCCAAAAACGGATTGTTTTATTCATTCATATATTCTGGATTGCTATTCTATTTTTTAAAACTCATTTTTAAATTCATTTTTTTCTATCTAATCCACAGATGGGACCCAGCAGGTACTACCACTCGTGTTGACCTGGGAGTAATGGTGATGAAGCAGTACTCCACATTTCCCAGAGATCCAGAACTGGAAACATCAGATAGAGTTTAACATCATACCCAGAACACAAAGACCCTCATTCACCCCCTCTAGAATATATATATATATGATAAAAACAGTTGGTGGTTTGCCATAAGGGTAATAGGGTGGGGTCAATCATATAGGTCCTAGGGAATAACGTGAACAGCCAATTGATCTGAGGAGGTGTCTCCGACAGTCCGTCTAGCCTAAATAAGGGTCAAAGTGGAGTACTAGGATTCAGTCCTTAAGTATCATGGGTTACCACACATGACCAACATGTGGCCCCATTTTACCCATCTGGTCGGTGAAAAGAAAGAAATTTTCAAACATGATAGAAAATTAAACATTTGATTAATTGGTTTCGACACCAGTGAGCATTATATATATATATATATATATATATATATATATATATATATATATATTATATAAGTGCTTAATTGGAGTCGTACCTAATTCTGAAAATTAATTAATTAATAATGAATTAGGCGGGAAAATCTATTAAATGTATGGCTAAACAAATCGAGAAAAATCAATCTCTGTATGTACATTTCGGCCTATTAGGCCTCATCAGCAGAGCTATAGATCGGAAGACCGCCCTGTGCGTGATTTGAAACCGGACTGCCAAGCTGACAGGCCGATCCCATAACCTCTACACTAAACGGACTTCTTAGATTTTTATGATTTGTTTAGAGTAGGTTAACATTCCACTTCTAGTGACTTTTATTACACGACGATATGTTAAGTTGTAAACACGGTTTGTTTTGAATGGCTTTTTGCCGATAATTTTTGGGAGAATAAGTGCTTAATTGGAGTCGTACCTAATTTTGAAAATTAATTAATTAATAATGAATTAAGCGGGAATACCTATTAAATGTATGGCTAAACAAATCGAGAAAAATCAATCTCTGTATGTACATTTCGGCCTATTAGGCCTCATCAGCAGAGCTATAGATCGGAAGACCGCCCTGTGCGTGATTTGAAACCGGACTGCCAAGCTGACAGACCGATCCCATAACCTCTACACTAAACGGACTTCTTAGATTTTTATGATTTGTTTAGAGTAGGTTAACATTCCACTTCTAGTGACTTTTATTACACGACGATATGATAAGTTGTAAACACGGTTTGTTTTGAATGGCTTTTTGCCGATAATTTTTGGGAGAATAAGTGCTTAATTGGAGTCGTACCTAATTTTGAAAATTCAGTCATCCACAGACACGTATTTCGAAGTTTACTTCTTATCAATGCGGCTCGACTTTTTAACAGCTACTTCTAGCCGGGATCGGATCCCGACAGAATATTCGTCTGCCAAGTTCTGTAACCTTGCGGCTATCAACGGCCGTCAGTCTAAGGTGAACAATTAATTTCTACATACTTTACGGCGGTATGTTTTTACTATCACCAGAGAAATCAAATCTGTAAGCAGCCGGCTCACGGCTAATGCCAAACAGTGAAGTTTCAATTAATGTCTCCCCACAGTGCTCAACCATGGAAGTGGGAAGAATGTGTGTGTGTGTGTGTGTGTGTGTGTGTGTGTGGTGTGTGTGTGTGAGTGTGTGTGTGTGTGTGTACAGGTCAGATACTAATGTCGTATTTGATGGTTTCACCTCTTCATCATTTGAATTACTGATGCACACTATGCATCCAGTAATTTATGTATTGTATAGTAAATAAATATGTATATGTATAAAATATTACAATAGAGGCACGTAGTTTAATTGTTCGAGTCGACCCGAGTTCAAATCCTGGACGAAGCTGTTTGCATTTCAATAGTATGCATCCAGCTACTATGGCGCTTTAACCTTGTTTAGGCAACCGGTTTTGGAGAAGGAAAACTGTGCATTCAAACCCGTTAAACTCCGCTTAAGTAGTTGACCTTGTGTCACATCCTGCTTGTGGGGAGGGGTTTGTAAATATATTTGTATTGTATAGTATGTGATGTTTGTTTGTTGGCTTGAAGAATTTATGGACGGAATAGAATGCATGTCACACAAAGTTCACTCAGTATTTCTACGGTCAAGGACATTTTAACTCTTGAGATTTCCCTCCTCACGAATCAATATGGATCAGAACTGCTGCATAGCATTGATGATATCACGACAATTCTTGTCAGTTTTTAAAACTTCTGATAGGATTAGAGAAGCGGGGAATAATCAACACGACAGGGGGAGATAACTTCAGTGTTCTTTAACCAGCGGATAAATTTGGCGGGAAAATAGTGAGAGGTTCATTGAGTAATGTCAAAAGTTACATCCTGCTTCCTTTGTTTATTGTTTTGTTTGTTTGTTTGTTTGTTTACGGCTGAGACCGTATATATTTACCGACCCTTCCGCATGAGGTAGGATATAACAAAAGGACCATTTCATAAGCGGGGTTTAACAGGTTTGAATTCAGAATTTTCCTTCTCCCAGACTGGTTACCTAGCCAAGGTTAAAGATCCCAGTCCGCCCAACAATTCACCCATAGCTGGAGGGAGAGTGGTTGGATGCATACCTTTCTCAACTGTATTAGCACTATGGGAAATGCAGACAGCCTTGTCCAGGATTTGAATTCGGGTCAACGATTCCATTTCCTACGACTCTATCCATTACACCACAGGCCTCCGCAAGTCTCTAAAATCTAATGAGCGCGATGTATTTTTTGACGCTCATGTAATATGTCAAAGCGAATGATTTCGTGGTATCACCTGACGTGAATTTTAAATCTTATTATTCTGATTCGGTATATCTCTGTCTGTAACCGGAACTACGTCACTACTTATGTCGCAATCGCCTCGGGAATTGGATAAGTTTATAAATGAGTATTTAAATTATATTCAAAATTATCAATACATAGAATAAATCTTATACAAAATAATTTACAGCTTCAAGAATTCCTATCAAATACAAATAATTTCCGTGAGGTAACCATATGAGTACCGGGTACTATTGGTATTTTTGTAATTTAAGCACTTTAGTTCTTTTAGACAATAACAGAATGCATAAAATTATTCTAATTAATTAATATTCTGATAACTCCATTGCAGTCTATTAGATTTCCATATGCCACAGTTGAATGAATTGTATATCTTTATTAAATTCTAAAATAACTTGATTAGTAAAATTGATAGAAAAAATGACATGACCACATGCATTTAAAACATTGAAATAATAATAATTATTTATATAATTTATCATCTAGATATTATATAAATAATTTATTCATATTATATCCACAGATATGCTTAAGTAATAGGTATTAAGTACTTGTTTTTTTGTGTGTTTGTTTGTTTGTTTACAGCTGAGACCTTATGGAAAATCTAAAGATGTTATATACTCGTGTTCAACATCGAGTACATAAACGGGGAGAGTTCATTGGTACATCAGAGAGTTCATTGCTACATCAGGAGAGAGAGAGAGAGAGAGAGAGAGAGAGAGAGAGAGAGAGAGAGAGAGAGATTGTAGATCTTACTTGGTACACTTCTTAATGCTTACTTTCCTACGTCTACCTTTTCTGGCCGTCATCTTGTCTGGGCTGACTTCTATCTAGGCTTCTGCTGGGTGTTGATATTCTTCTTTTCTTCGTAGTGCTGGTTGGGCTTAACATTGTCATAATTATCTAACAAACACAAAACCTTGTTTGTTCTTGAATAATTTTTTAAAAACTTATTTTTAGCCCATGTTTTTATTTCGCCACGCGGAGAGACCGAACCTGGGAGAGACGATAATCGCGTCTGCTCTTCTTTGAATCTGGGTCGAATCTAATTCTAAACTATTCTAATAGTGCCTAATCGCGCGTCTCCAAGAGGTCAATGATCACTAAAAGTCGACCGGGTGATTTTCCATGGACGCCCTCATTTTAATTTAACAGACCTCAATTCAAATATTCTAGCTACAGGTCTGTCCACAATTTATGATAACCCATAAACTGTAACAAAGTGTCCCCGTGTATTTTTGACGTTCATGTAATATATCTCAGTGGATGATTTTGTGGTATCACTTCACGTGAATTTTAAATCTTATTATAATAGAAATTCGGCATATCTCTGTCTGTAATCGGAAGTACGTCACTACTCATGTTGCAATTCAGTCAGGAATTGCGTAGGTTTATAAATGAGTATTTACATTATATGCAAAATCATTAATACATAGAATAAATCTTATTCATTAACGATGTCTCTATGAAAATCTGAATTGGCTTTGCCTCAAAACAGCTCATGTTATTAGTGCGTTTAAAATCCTACAATGTGTCTTATATATCACTAAGACATAAAGGTTTACATAATATAGGGTATGGTAAATTTGCATACTAGTTTTAATAAAAACGGGTTTGATAAATAATTAATTGGTGTTATTGGTCTCTAATATTATTGTTTCATTCTCTAATGTATTAAAATCAATCATATGAATGATTTTAAATATAAATTAATCAAAATATAATTAAAATAAGTGTAATCTTTTTACATTCATGCTTATTTAATTTAGTTAGTAGTTCTAATTTAATATATTTCATTACATTAAAACTTAAATAATCACGCCCAGAGAGTGCTACTTATTATTATGGAGATTATGTAACTGTCCGTAACCGAAACTACGTCATTACTGACGTCCAGTTTTTCTTAGTTATTTGTTATATTCTCAACGATTATGAAATAGTCAATATTCAATCAATATAAGCATCTTATTCTTTAAGGATGTTTCTATTAAAGTCTAACTAATTTAGAATTGCTGCAAAACTGCCCATATTATTAATGTATTTAAAATCCTGAAATATCTTTATACATCTCTAAAAATAAAGGTTTACATAGTATATGGTGGGAATAATCTGCATAATGATTTTTTAAAAATGGGTTTGATAAATAATTATTTGCTGTTACTGATTTCTAATAATATCATGTGGTTCTCAATTGTATTAAAAGAAATCGTATATTTTTTTAATAGAAATCATGTAAAATAACATTAAAATATGTGATATTTTATATTCGTTCTTATTTACGTTCTGATTTAATACAATATTTTATTACATGACAAACATTAAAACTTAGATACTTGCACCCAGGGGGTGCACTTTTTTTCCTAGTTATAATCATAGGCAATCGCTGGTCATTCATTCCTGTAATTCATTTCAAGGATGAAGTCCCCACAGTTAAAACGCTTAAACCAGTTTGGGCCACTATGAACAAATACTGTTCTATTTTCCTCCACATCCAGAATATTCTAAGCAACTTAAAATAAAGCATTAAAAATCCTGAAATATTATACGATGACCATCCAATAAATAAGGTGGATTTAGAAATAAAAGACAGTATTTACAGTTGCACATTCTTCAAGGAAATCAATAGTAATTATTCCTTTCATCTCCTAGATACTATCAGCATGTCCTTCTTTACAGACCACTACGCCCGATTTAAAAAAATATTTTTTATCGGAGAGTCAGTTGTTTCCACTCAAACACATAGGGGTAAACCCATTTTAGTAAACATATTTTGACTAATACATGCCTGTGGACAATATTGGTGTTTCGGACAGTTGTCTCATTTTTATTGTGGTATGTATAAACACGTTTCAGCCGCTGTTTCCTCCGGCGTTCCACATAGTTGGGATATATGACCAGGTTGGATAATTACTATGCTCAGGAAAATCCGAGGAAGGCCGGAGGATACAGAGGCCGAAACGCTGTGTTTATACATATACCAATTAAGATGAGGAAAACACCTCAAAACATCAAAATTATTCACATCAAGCTTCGTCTGAAAAATACAGACAAATAATACATGCTTGTCTATAAACATCGCACATTCTTCTGAAAATTTCACATGGTTTGTACTTTTTAACTACCATATATTTTATCAGAGACCTTCTCACACCGGGAGCACTTGTTTGACTAGTTACCATTTTGTATAGTCTTCAAACAAATATATTCGCAAGATTAAAATACTTTTGCTAAAAACATTTCCAAACAATACAGAGTTTACATTCATTGTGAAAACATTTGAAAAAAAAATATTTTGCATTTTTCAAAATAATTGTCTTATTTATTGAATGGCTCTCAGCATCTAGAAATACATTCAGCAGCTGAATATTAACAAAAAATCTACTTACACACACCACGCGCGCACACACACACACACACACACACACACATATATATATATATATATATGATGAGATTATATATAAGGATATATCATATATATATACATATATACACATATGCATGTATATGTGTGTATTATATATATATATATATATAATATATAATATATATAGGGAAATAATTGTTTTGTTGTTCATAAATATTGAGTTCTAAATCTTATTTATCTAATGTCAGTCTAATATTCATAGTTGACTTAATATATGCTCCCAAAACCCGGTAGAGCTCTCTAGGGGTGAGTTAAATTAACTTTCACTGCCAGCATAAATCAATGATCGTCTGTTTACAGACTGGATCTCTCTGGTTATCGTAAAATATATAACGCATGTATTTAATAGTTTACACACTAGCCCTTTAGGGCACCTGCCAAATAGCCTAGAGGTTAACGAATCGGGCGGACGAAAAGTCAGTCGGGTTTCGCTCCTGGTCATAGGTAGTTGCTGTGTCTAGCCACATTGAAGAGACGTGAAACGTCGAAACACGGTGTCTGTGGATGACTTATATATATTGATCACTAAAGAATAGAGTCGCTCTACCTAAAGGCAATGTTAATCATCGAATTACAGAAAACTTTATGTATCGAAACCCTCTTTACGAATGTAGCAAAGAAAATTTAATATGAATCCACCAGACCAATTATTACTTATTGCTTCCAATCAATGTAAAAGATTTCATTGAAAAATATAAACTACTATTAAACGAAGCGTGATTTCAACAACAAAAAACACCAATATACGGGACAATAACATGACTACATTTCTTCACACACACACACACACACACACACACACACACAACTAAACCACGCTTATGGTCAAGTAACGTTGAAAGTGCCGGTTCCTGCTAGAACAGCTAATGTAAGCAATAATGAACCGTTTTTTGTTAAGTTTCTAACCGCCATCCTTGGCCAGTTGTAAAGGAAGCGCGTGGTATAATGGTTAAGTCTTGGGAAATGGACTCGTCGCCCCGAGTTCAAATCCTAGACGCGGTAACTGCATTTTCACTTAGCACTAATACCATTGAGAAAGGTATGAATCCTCCTCTGCCTCCAGCTATGGGTAAATAGTAGGGCAGACCGGGCTCTTTAACCTTGGTTAGGCAACCGGTCTAGGAGAAAGAAAACTCTGAATTCAAACCTGTTGAACTCCGCTTAAGAAATTGACCTTGTGTCACATCCTGCTCGTGCGGAGGGGTTGGTAAATGTATGTAAAGGAATTAAAGTAAGTAAGTAAGTAAGTAAGTCCTGACCTATAGAATCCTTTGGTAAGTGAATAAGTCCTGAGTTATGTAATCCTACGTAGTGTCAAAGGTCCAGTGATATAATCCTATGTTCCGTCGTCCATGAAGGTTCAAGTAGTTATGAGTAGGTATGACCAGAACAGCCGGTATGAATAACAATATCAACAGCAGAGTACTGCCAGTGATTGGCCAAGAAGTTGGTCACATGGTTATCGCCGAGTCTATAAGTAAAAGTGGGCATTTGACACACGCCTTATAACACAAAAACTCCAACAGTTCAGTACTTAGATGGGGGGACATTTGAGCATGTACAAAATGGATGTTTATTGAGGGTAGTGAAATCGACGTTATAACACTTCGGTCTGTTGGACCTTCTTAAGGACGTTGAGTTCTTGCTTCAATGGTGAACATTTTCATACTGGTGAATTAAGAGGTCACTAACTTCCTGTGCTTTTCTATCTTTCTCCACATACTGTCGAATTAATTTCCTCTTATTTCTCCCATATATATATATATATATATATATATATATATATATATATATATATATATATATGGAAATACGATGAGGAAATTAATCCGACAATATGTGAAGAAAATGATCACGTCATCAGCATTCGTAAACAAACGCACATATAAAAGTTAATGGTTAATAACATTACATTCACACATTCACTATACACTTAACATTTTTCATTTTTCTCCCTCACAAAAATGTTTCTAACAGTGTCCTGATGATGGTTTCATACCGAAATACTTATGTATAGACACATAAAATTGTTTCCTCTGATCATAACATCCTGTGTTTATTATATTTTTTGAAAATATTTTCTTCACACACACACACACACACACACACACACACACATATTATATTATATTATATAATATATATATATATATATATATATATATATATATATTTGTATATATATGTATGAAAGGTAAAATGGATATGAATCCGACAATATGTGTAGAAAGTTTTGTAGAAAAACAACAAGATGTTTAAAGTTTTGCTGACAGAAATCTGTTTCAACCATATGCGGTCTTTATCAAAGCAACATTGTAAACGGAAAAACGAAATAAATATATCATTAATCACGAGGCACAGAACGCTCTCGATCAGTACCGGAATTTTCAAATAATTTTTAAAAATGCGTATTTTATATTAAAAATAAAATAAATTTTATTTTTAAAAATTATAAGCATTTTTATCATTAAAAAACTCAAAAGAGTTTGCAGTAAAGGTGTATATAAATATCGATCGAGAGCGTTCTGTGCCTCGTGATTAATGATATATTTATTTCGTTTTCCGTTTACAATGTTGCTTTGATAAAGAGCGCATATGGTTGAAACAGATTTCTGTCAGCAAACTTTAAACATCTTGTTGTTTTTTCTACAAAACTTTCTACACACACACACACACACACACACACACACACACACACATATATATATATATAATATATATATATATGCTCACAACCACATTAGTAACACAAATACATACAAATAAAAAAAATGATACATTGTAATAAACTAGTACAGCAAACACGACATCAGCTTTTTTACCTGGTAGGTTCATATTCAGCCAAAGACCAGCACTAGAAAACCATCCTCCCAAATAGCTCGCCATTGCACTGAAAAGAGTAGGGCCTGAGTCACCGCCCGATATATGTGGCGCCTCATACAGAGAAGAATAAAAGAAGTTTCTTAGATTTTTGTCACCACCCACGTTTATGCAATATAGCGGTCTAGCAATAAGGCTTGACCTCATGGCGTATTCTGCTGTGCTGGAGAAGGAGGCGGGCTAAATACAATTACCTCCAACTCATAAACTAATTGTCTTCATAATTCTTAGGACACTAATGTAATCATCGGCATCATCTTTCACATCCTCATTCTGTCTTCATCGGATGGTGACCGTCGTTTTCATGGTGGTAATGCTAAACTACAACTGAAATACCATTAGAGTTTTGTTATTGAGGTTTCGATTTATTTACAAATTAAATTAAAGAGAAAAATGAGAAGTCTGTGAGATTGAACGAAAGATGGGCTGTTGTTTGTTTTTTCTTCAGCCCGCTTGGACCAAAATGATATCTGACACTCATATTTCGGCAGGCGTTGAGGGTAACCTGGCAATGCCCGGTTGCAGAATGTTGATTGCTGACTGTCACTTTAACATTATCGTGATCTGCTTGTCGGTATTTATATACGAGGGTCAGCTAAAAGTTCATTGGTTAACCAAGATATTCTCAAGGAATGTGACCAACGGACGTTTATATTTCATCAAAGCTACTTTGCAGTCCACACTTTTTCGTTCATCGTGTTGCAGTGCGTGAATCCCACTGGTCAAAAAAGTCATCAACAGAAGATATGCTTAAATATCGTTACCACTAGTTTCAAGTCGCTCCAAGTTGTCGTCTGATGATGACCTTATATTAAGATAACAACTAAACATAGCCCATGTTACAGCGGCCTAAAAGTTCTATCTATACTTACCACAGTAATGATGAGGACAACAGTGCGAACTATTAAATTATTACATCAAGCCTCTTCAAAACGTTGTGTTTAACTTTCCACAGTAAAGATGAGGACAACAGTCCGAACTATTAAATTATTAACATCAAGCCAATCTCAAACGTTGTGTTTAAACTTCCACAGTAACGATGAGGAGAATAGTCCGAACTATTAAAATTATTAACATCAAGCCTAATCTCAAAACGTTGTGTTTAAACTTTCCACAGTAAGATGAGGACAACAGTCCGAACTATTAAAAAGTATTAACATCAAGCCTCATCTCAAACGTTGTGTTTATACGTACTACTATAAAGATGAGGAAAACAGTCGAACTTTAAAAGTATTAACATCAAGCCTCATCTCAAAACGTTGTGTTATACGTACTACTATAAAGATGAGGACAACAGTCCGAAACTATTAAAAGTATTAACATCAAGCCTCATCTCAAAACGTTGTGTTTAAACTTTCCACGGTAAAGATGAGGACAACAGTCCGAACTATTAAAAGTATTAACATCAAGCCTCATCTCAAAACAGTGTGTTTAAAACTTTCCACAGTAAAGATGAGGACAACAGTCCGAACTATTAAAAGTATTAACATCAAGCCTAATCTCAAAACGTTGTGTTTAAACTTTCCACAGTAAAGATGAGGACAACAGTCCGAACTATTAAAATTATTAACATCAAGCCTCATCTCAAAACGTTGTGTTTATACGTACTACTATAAAGATGAGGAAAACAGTCCGAAATACTAAAATTATTAATATCAACCCGCATCTAAAAAATACAGACAATTAATATCGGTTATCAAGTTTATTTCCTTCTGCGATGACCGTTCACTTCGTGCGCTATCAGAGGGGTTAATGCAATGGTTTGTGGCAATATTTGTCTTTATATTCCGAATTATAATACACTGTGTGTATTTACACGCATCGGTAGTGATGCATATATAACGAAGGATGGGGATCTTTTATGAATGTTTTTATTTGAAACCAGATACGATACAATATTTTTTACTACAATATCAATTTACTTTTCACGCACGAATAAAATCATAACATTTTTCTTATCTTTATTCTGTAAGGTTTGCATTGTATCAGTTTCATCATTAGTGCAGATACCAATCTCGATATTATAATTTAGTTACTGTGTTTTTTTATAGTCACTTTCACCTTCTGATGCGTGACCGCATCGCTGGACTTTTAAAAATATAACAGGTTAAAAACAGACATAAAAGCTCCGAGTTCGATCAAAATGTTCCCGAGTTCGAAAGAAATGTTCCGAGTTAGACAAGAAAAGACTGAAGAAATCCGGAGGGAATATCGGCCGAAACGTTGAGTAGGTAAAAATAAAGATAGGGACAGTACGAATAATCAAATAGTACAAATTATCAAGCCTCATCTAAAAAATCCAGAGAAATAGCTTCAAAACACATTTGTCATGTCTACGGAAGTGAAATGCCAAGGCTCATGTAGCATGGAAAAATAATGCGAGTGAGATTTTCGGTCACCACGTGTCTGACTCTTCCTTTCCTGATATGCAGGATAATGAAAAGTAACACCCTATTTTAAAACTATTCATCATTCTTTATATGCTGCTACATTTTTTTTTTATTGAAGACTTCATGTTCATGCAAGATGGTATTTCCCCATAAATTGCTACTGTTGTTCGTGAATGGCTGAATTTCCTGTGTAAATGTGTAGAAGTAGTCCCCATGCGTAACCGGCTAGAAGCACTGATTTATCACCCGGCGACATTTTTTCCTTGGGGTTGGTTGAAGGACCCAGTCTAATCTACAAAACCAAGGACTTCGTAAGAACTTGAAAAACGAATAAGAGAATGTATTTCTGCCATTCCACAAGAGTTCCTGGAAAGATCAGTTGAAGATCAATTAATACGATTCCCGAGCGGCGTTGGAGGATGGAGCAAATTCTGTGGCACATATAGAATTCTAAATAAAACTCCATGTTATGTTTGTTCTTCTGATATTAACTTTTGTAAAAAATAATGATTCAGAAATAAATTATACGATTTTAAAAATTGGGAGTTACTTTACAATCACCCAGTAAACAACCTTTTCTCTTTGTCATTTCTCGTCTTTTCTCTTCGTCTCCGCATACTTTGTTCAAGATGCAAGCAAAATTACCGAAGTAATCAATACAAAAATATTGCTTTTCTTTGACATTACCACGTTTTGGTATTGCTCGTTTTTTTTTTCAATTAAAAGAAAAACATGTCTAAAATATGTTATATTTATGATATTTTTAGTACACACAATGGCTACAACCACCATAAACGTTAACCCCCTGACACCTCGATGGTTTTATGTACTTATTATTTTTAACTCACCATAATATAGTTCGGTCGAGGTTATGCCTTATTATTACTGCGATAAACATTTAGACTTCATTTTTAAAAATTCATTTCTGTTTTTGCTCACCGGTAATCTAACATTTGGTAGATATATCCAGGAAAGTAAATCGTGACAAAGTTTGCTTCTTGTCAGCACGGAATTTTCCAGAGGCAACTTGTTTAGGACGTGGAAATATCTTTCGGATTACAGGTTCTGATTTTGGTTGGTTGCTTGGTTGGTTTTTACGGCATGTCAACCCATTGGGTTATTTTATGCCGAAGACGTTTTATTTATTTCATTCTTAATGAGTACTCATTTTTTAACTCAATTGTTGAAAAACATTTTTGTTAACTCATTCTAATCTATTAAATCTATAGATGGGATCCTAACAGGTACTACCACACAAAGATCAGAGTGAACCTAGTAGTAACGATGTTGAAAGCGTTATCCTCATTTTCCAGAGGTCCACGTATGATAAAGATGTTGAGGGGCTTGCCATAAATGCAATAGGGTTGGGACAATCATATAGTTGCTAGGGCTTGAGGTGACCTGCCCATTGATTGGAGGGGTCTCGTCTAGTCTAAATAAGGGCAAAAGTTGGGTTTGCATCTGATGGACTGCTCAGTCACCAAATATTCCGTTCTTAGCATCAAAGGTGGCCTCGTTGGGGTGCGGTCTTACTCTTATGCAGAAATTCCAGTCGGTGTATTCTACTGCCTCAGTCGACAGGACAGGTTCTGATTTCTGTCAATTGAATGTGATAAATTAACATGCCCGCTGTTCTAAGATGGAATTCGGTGTTTTTCTTCTCCCAGACTGGTTGCACCTACCGTGGCTAGAGAGTCCACATACCTATTCAGTATTAGTCTTATCTGTGAACTAAATGACCAACAGCTTTTGAAAATACACTCTTCGCGCCTTCTTTATTTAAAAGAATATGTTTATATTATCACTTGCTTTTATTATTTAATACAAATTTGCTCAAATAAATATATATATATATATATATATATATATGTGTATATATATATAATATATATAATATATATAGTGTGTGTGTGGTGTGTGTGTATGTATAATTATATAGTATAGTTCTATGCATATAATATATTGTGTGTGGGTGTGTGGTGTGATATATAATATATATATATATAATATATAATGAGTATATAGAGAGAGAGAGAAGAGAGAGAGAGGGAAAACGGCCTGACTTTTAAAAAAAAGTCTGTTTTTTTAAATCACCTATATATATTTTTTATAATGAAGGATCGATGTCTGTCTGTAATCGAAACTACAATCACTTCGGCTCTCTGAATAAGGCCCATCGTTTATGCGAAATGTATTTCGTCACCTTCTTTCGCACCACCTGTTGATATTTGTCAGTGTCTGTGTAATAAGTATTGAGAGTTGCTCTTTACTTTATGATTTTATCCCTGTGGAGAACTCTTCTAGGAAAATACTAGACGCATATAAACTCTCAATAAGTGTACCATTTATTCAAAGTAGAATAAAGTTCCAAAGTCTATCGTGTTATCTTTGTCATTAACAGTCTGTTAATTTCATTTTCCTCATGTTGGGATGTTGATAATTTCACAGTCGATTCCAATTCTGTAATCTAGAGCCCTAAATACCTTTTGGATGTCTCCCTTGGATTTTGAAGAGTTATCTTCCCTCTCGTTTCTGTATTTACCACCAATGCGACTTTCGTATTTAAGCAGGAAGTGCCAGATTCAAGACCTCTTTTTCCTCTTCTTCTTCTTCGGTACCTCTGCACAATGTTTAGACTTTTATGTTACACCTTCTCAGGTGAGGGCTTCTGCTCCAAGCAACGCTATAAGTTTACCTTAAACTTGGACTCTCCAGTCCTATTCTCTCTATTTTAATATGTTCTTTGTTGAATAATGTATACGTTTTTTTTTATGTATAATCATTCCTTTTCCTTGTATGTGTATTTCAATGTCTTATATCTTACTACCATGTGCTGTCCAAGTATATTAAAGTCCATTATGTTATGTGTAAGCACCCTTGTCGGAGTTGTTTTGTTTCCAACCTGTTATAATTTTATATTGTAACATTGAACCTTACACCCATAACCCACCCTTCGAATGCGACTAAAAATAGCAAGATCCCCCTCTACCAAGGCGCTGCTGGGTAGCCGCTTCTAGTCTTGATAAAGACAAGGCAGTTAAATAACAGTTTAAAATATCTGCCCTGTCGGCTGGGGGTTAGAATGCCACCACCTCACCTCTGCAGAGGGTAAAAACTCCCATTGGGATCTGTTTGCCCGTTGGTGTGAGCCTGATGCTTAACGGATAGCCCAGGTGGTGACAGTTCATGATTGCAATATTCACTTTGGACCCTATCTTTGGGCTACGACGGGCGGTCGCAGAGGCCCCCTCCCATCAATCGGTTGGTCAAGTCAACCCCTAGCACCTATATGGATTCCAACCTAATTGCCCTTATGGCAAGCCCACCCCTTTTTATCATATGGGTGCTAGAAGGCCGGTGGCTGCAGTCCTACATGTGCCTGGGAATCGACGTAAACTCTATCTGATGGTGAGGTTTCCAGTTTTGGAGGTTTGGGGAATGTGAGGCACCCTTATCACCATTGCTTCCCGGTTACTCTGACCGGAGTGCTAGTACCTGTTAAGGATCCCATCTATGGGTTAAATAGAAAAGTATTTAAAAAAAAATTGTATTCTGCATTAAGAATTGAGTTATTTCAAACTTTATCGGCAATTAAATGACCCACTGAGGTTGATATGCCGTAAACAAAACAAACCAAACCATACAGTTTAATTTATTAACTTTATTTAACAACCCTGCTTATCAAAGACTAGAAGCGACTACCCAGCGCGCCTAAGGTAGAGGGGGGATTTACTTTTTAAGTCGTCGCGAATCCATCAATTACTGAATCAAGATTGGATCATCGCGGATGCCCTATAAAAATCCCGCACGTAAAAAAAAGCCCTTGTGTTAATTACCGGCCTGGGGGTTAGTGATGTACATATATATATTCTACTTTGTGTTAAGTGATATATTTTCATATATTTCTACGGACATACATAGCACACAACTGCTCTTTATATATGTATAGATAAAAGAAAAAAGAAAAAGAAGGTAAACAGCCTTCGCCAATCCATCATGCGGAAAACTCAGAATACGGATAGTAATTTTAACCTTGTGCGTATAAAGGCATCGAGCACCCTAAAACATTTTCTTACATTTTGAACAGTCTCCTAACCCAAAATGATTACACTAGTCTCTCTCTCTCTCTCTCTCTCTCTCTCTCTCTCTAATATGTATATATAATATAATATATATATATATATATATAATAATATAATATATAAAGTAAGTAAAGTCGTCGGAAGGCGATCTAAAGGTCCGATATCAGCCAGTTAGCGAGGGAGTCTATCCCCTTTTTTCAATAGCGCTAGATGAGGCTAACACGGCCCTTTATATATATTATATCATATATATATATATATATATATATATATAATATTCATATATATATGTTGTGTGTGTTTGAATGTAAAAATTGGAAAAAAAAAAACAATTTCAGTAAGATGTTGTTTATTAATGCCCACACTGCAGGTGTTTCGGTCTGTTCGACAGACCTTCATCGAAACACTGCACGTAGATTGATAAACGTCATCGTAATGAAAAAATTTATAAATAAATTATATATATATATATATATATATATATATATATATTATATATATTGACTTACAGTACATACGCACATACCGAGGGATTTTTAATTTCTGCCTCACAAGATCCAAAGGTATTCTTATTTTCCGTTTTCATGATATCATCGGCCATTTTGTTTTGAACTACAAATGAACCATGATTCATCACGAAAATTAGGAAAGGCGGCAAACGAAGTTTGTTTTAAGAACTTTTGACTCACGAAGAGACAGTTTATTTGGCGGTCTCTTTG
>CM042141.1:142816755-142826755 GCA_023376005.1 Doryteuthis pealeii
AGAAATAGCTAGAGAGAGAATAGTTGGGGGAATAGCTTTCCCAAGAGTATTAGCTCAAAGTGAAATGTAATTAACCTCGTCAAAATTTGAACTCTGATCACCGAGTCCATTTCCTGCGAGGATGAGTCAAAAAGTAATGCCATTTTCTTTATTATATCTTAAGTATTTTTAAAAATAAAACTAAGGCCTTCATTGAGACCCTAACGAGGCTCAGAGCAAGAATCCGACGAGTAAACCCAACTAAATGATCTAATTCGAAAGTAGAACGTTGCTATTTAGAGAAACGGTGACTCTGTTTAGAAGTAGGGAAGTGATCCACAGAGGACCAGCTTCATTTGATGTATGATACATGTCCCTGTGTTATTAGTTATATCTGTCCTAAACAAAATGACATTACTTTTGGACTAACCCTCGTATATATGTTATTATGCTCACTTATAAGCCCGGGGGAGTCTACAGCGTCATGGCTAACGTGCTGGACTTTGAGATTGTTGTTTGTTTGTTTGTTTTGTGGCATATCAACCTCAGTGGGTCATTTAATGCCGAAAAAGTTTTGAAATAAATCAATTCTTAATGGATAATACAATTTTGTTTATCAACTCATGTTTTTCTATTGAACCCATAGATGGTACCCTAACAGGTACTACCACTCCGGGTCAGGTGGACCAGAGAGCAATGGTGATGAAGGGGTGCTCCACATTCCCCAAACCTCCAAAACTGGAACCTCACCATCAGACAGAGTTTAACGTCATTCCCAGGACATGTAGACCTCAGTCACCGCCTTCTAGCACACATATGATAAAAAGGGTTGGGGCTTGCTATAAGGCAATAGGGTTGGAAAATCATATAGGTGCTAGGGCTTGACGTGACCAGGCCGATTGACCGCCCGTCTAGCCTAAGATAGGGCCAAAGTGGAGTATTGCATGTCATGAACTACTCATCCACCTGGGCTCTATCCTTAAGCATCACGGTCGCCCCCAACGGCCAACAGGTGGCCCCATTGGGGGAGTCTTACCCCTCTGCAGAGGTGCAGTTGGTGCATTCTAACACCCCAGCCGACAGGGCGGTGATATTGTTGTGAGATGCGCTATTACGTTTTTTTTTTTTTTTTATAATATCAGTCGAAAAGTCAGAATTGTAGATGTACATATTAGGCCACCAAAATGAGATATATGTACAGAATAGGCCAGCAAAGGAGGTAGATGTACAGAATAGGCCGCCAAAAGTTGGTAGGTGTACAGAATAGTCTGCCAATGGGGGATATGTGTACAGAAAAGAACCCAGAATCTTGCGATTCCTAGGCGAGCTAATATAATTTTTATAATTATTCTAAATGGTTTTCTTATACGCTTAACTTAGTACAAAATCTTCATATATATATATATATATATATATTATATATATATATATATATATATATATAGAAGAGAGAGAGAGAGAGAGGGTACAGAGAGAGAGACAGACAGACAGACACAGACGGACAGACAGACAAAGAAACAGATAGACAGAGATGGTTGTAAAGTAGATGAAGTCTGCGCGGTGATCTAATGTCGGTATCCGCTGACAAGCGATGGTGTGTATTCCCTTTTCGTCAGCGCTAGACATGGAGATTTTTTTTTTTTTTTTTTTTGCTGGGGTGGGGCATCTTTCCTACTGTCAACGCTTGGGTAATCTGGTCTATGTGGTACATCATGTGGGAGCTGAGCTGGCGAGAACCAGTATTGAACCCGTAAACTTGCAATTCCTAGGCAAGTTGATTTGCCCTTCTCCATTATTTTCTCGAAGAATCATGTTCTTTTAAAATGTTCACTCTTAAAACATCCCTTCTCAATTGTTAGATGAAAAAGACAAAAAATACAGAATAAAAATCTTTAGATTTTTCTTTCTTTTCTTCTAATCGATTAGCAAAAGCTCAAAAATTGAACAGAAAACTGAAATGCTCACAAAATTAGGAATAAATTTCCATTTCTTGCAAGTCTCAGTCAAATATCGATTTATATATTTTCATAAGTTTCCACATACAATTGGGTTTTTTTCACCTTATATCGATTTGTGTAAATGTTGATTTTACAAGCTACTCAAAACAAATAATGGTAAACTAAAAGACATATCCAGCGTTGTATGTAGAAACAACAACAACATTAATAATAATAATCTTATTATATTGGAGATTGTGTGTTTTTCTGTCTGTAACCGAAACTATATTACTACTCAAGTCACAATTCGCTTCGTTATTTACATCACATTCTCCATGATTTTATTTATATTTAAACCTCAATTATTAATAAATTGCTTCACCTTTTTATTAGTATTGTCCAATCAACATACGAATAACATGCAATTGTATTTATATATACAACAAAATAGCGGTTTACAGTGTGAATGGGAAGGCTAATTTGCATATTGATATTAAAAATGTGAAAATATGTGTTTAGTATTATTGATTTCTAATTGTTTGGTTTTATTTTAATGAATATAAGCAAAAATCTCTTCAATGAATCTTAATGAAATCAATTAACAAGTAAAAATAACTGTCATTTTATTCTTTATTTCCTAATTTAACTAAATAGTTAAATAAGTAAAATTCAGCAATGAAAGACGGGAGTGATGGAAGAGTAAGTTTCGTTACATATCTTTTTATCTGCCTTCTTATTAGACTTTCTAATGTAATACGATATTTCATTACATTAAAACTTAAATACTTGCACCCGGAGGGTGCATATATTTGCTAGTAATAATAATAGAGTACAAGACTAGGTACGACCGTGTGGGAAATGTAATCCACTGGTAATTATGCAAGAAATTCAATTTTCGCTATACAACCAAATGGTATATGCACAAACCTGAACCTGTCATTGAGAACGAGACGCATAACATTTTCTGAGACATTGAGGTACAGACGGATCACTAATCCCAGCCAAGAGACCGGGCCTAGTAATAATCGACAAGAAGAAGAGAGTAATCTCGTGACTTTGTCGTCCCGGTCGACCAACGAGGGAAAGAAACCGAAAAGATAAACAAATACATATACCTGGCCAAAGAACTGAGGAAACTTTGGAACATGAAGTAAAGGTCGTACCAATTGTAATTGGTCCCGTGGAACGGGCCCCAAATATCTCGAAAAGAATTTGGGAGAACTGGAAATCAGAGGAAGAATTGAGACCATCCAAACTACAGTACTATTGGGATCGGCTAGAATACTCAGATGAGTCCTGGATATCAGAGGAGATTTGCTATCACTGAGCCTCCAGTGAACCACTAGGTACGGCAGGTGTGAAAACCTCAATAATAATAATAATAATAATAATAAAGAGAGAGAACTTGTCAACTGGTGGATTTTGCAGTTCCAGCAGATCACAGGGTAAAGCTAAAGGAAAATGAAAAAATGGACAAATATCTGGACCTTGCCAGAGAACTGAAAAAGTTATGGCATATGAAAGTGAAAGTTATACCAATTGTAGTTGGTGCACTGGAACGGTCCCAAAAGGATTGGAGAAGGGTTTGGAAAGTCTGGAAATCAGAGGAAGAATTGAAACCATTCAGAACACTGCACTGCAGCAATCTGCCAGAATACTCAGAAGAGACCTGGAGACCGAGGAGACTTGCTGTCACTCAGACTCCAGTGAAAGACCATCAGCTAACACTGATGTGAAAACTCAAAAGGAGTAAACAATAATAAAAAGTAAGAAAGGAATACTTCTGAAGAAAAAAAAGCTTCTAGAAACCAAGAAAAGAGTACTTCAAAAGGACAAGAAAACTGCTGGAAACAAAACTCTGTAACAAAAATCTCATCAAAGAAATAAACAACTGTGCTGTCCCCATGTAGGATACGCTGGACCATTTTTAAATGGAAAAGAGGGGAGCTCCGATAGATGGACCAAAGGAAAAAGAAACTTATAACAATGCACAAGGTATTACACTTGAGAGACGACACATATTATGAATCAAGAAAAGGAGGAAGAGGTCTCGCCAGCATTGAAGATTGGGTAGATGCGACAATTCGAGTCTTCGAAGTCTAGATTAAAATGAGCAAAGAAAGACTAATAGCAGCAACCAGGAAAAACAATTGCAACATATGTACAACCATAAATATACCAAAAACAAGAAAACAGAAGTGGGAAGAAAGCCAACTATATAGACACTTCGAGCGACTAACTGGAGAGATCGCACATGAGAAAACATGGGAACGGTAATGAAGGGGAAACCTCAAGAAAAACTGAATATCTTATAATATCAGCACGAGACAATGGCATAAGGACAAATTATATAAAAACAAAAATAGATCAGACACAACAGAATAGAAAGTGCAGAATTAGTGAATGCAGCAAACACAAAGAAAGTACAAGACTATGCACGAAATTTTCCCATTACAACTACATGGTATATACACAAACCTGAATCTGTCCTAGAGAATGAGACGCATACAATTCTTTGGGATTTTGAGGCCCAGACAGATCACTTCGTCCCGACCAGGAGATCAGACCTAGTGTTAATTAACAACAAAGAGAAAACCTGGCCATATCTTTGATTTTGCCATCCCTAAACACTAAAAACATAGAAATAAAGGTCGTGGCAATCATTATAATTTGGTGCCCTTTGAAGGGTCCCAAGGGTCTGGAAAAGAGTCCGGGTGTACTGGAGAGTAGAGGAAGAATCGAGATTACCCAACGGCATTGTCAAAATCGGCTAGAATCTGGAATATATACACAAGGTGTGTCAAAAAAGTATCGAGATTTTTGGCACTTTTTGACACACCTTGTATTCTGAAAAATTTCCCTTCCATTCATTCTTAATTTGCATCTTGGTAAATACAGCTTTAAAATTTGTACCTTTTTTAACACAATCTCTATTCTGAAAAAAGTTAACGTTACATTACTATCTTAGTGAATACAGCTTCAATCTGTATACATCTATGACACACCTTATATACATATATATATATATATATATATATATATATATATATATATATATATATATATATATTTAATATACCAAACTTGTTGGTAAATCCTTACGGTGAGAAAAAAAACAGCAAATAGTTTGATTGTAAAAATATATTACCAAACATCAACCGGAAGAACAATTTTTTTGTAAAAAGAAAAGACCAAGATAATCGTACCAACAAAAGCAATCTATTAGTACAATATCTTTGCCAAAAGAAAAACAATTTATATGCATATATATATATATATATATATATATATATATATATATACATACAAACCCGCCAGCAGACTAAAACTAATAAGTAAAAAGCTCAATACCTAAGTAGAGCAAATAATAAATATAAATTTATTGAGTCAGACGAACCTACTAAAAGTTTCGCTTAATTCTCTTCAGTGCTAAGATCTTACCCTGAAGAGCATTAAGCGAAACTTTTAGTAGGTTCGTCTGACTCATTAGATTTATCTTTTATATATATATATTATATATATATATATGTATATGATAAGTTGTAAACACGGTTTGTTTTGGAATGGCTTTTTGCCGATAATTTTTGGGAGAATAAGTGCTTAATTGGAGTCGTACCTAATTTTGAAAATTAATTAATTAATAATGAATTAGGCGGGAATACCTATTAGCCATACATTTAATAGGTATTCCCGCCTAATTCATTATTAATTAATTCATTTTCAAAATTAGGTACGACTCCAATTAAGCACTTATTCTCCATATATATATATATATATATATATATATATATATATATATATATGTGTGTGTGTTGTGTGTGTGTGTGTGTGTGTGTGTCTGTGTGTGAGAGGAAAAACTACTAAGTAAAATACATAAAAGTTGAAAATAGACTATTGACATCCAGGGGCTGGGAGAAACTGTCCTAAACATAACAACCTCAATACTTCTAAAAGGACAGACAAAAAGTGAAAATAGATGATTGTATGTTAAATAATGTTTACCAAACAAAGATCTACGTTCGATAATTAACGTAAGGCAAACATTTAGAAATAAAATATTCTATCATTTGTTGACTTTCAATTCCATTAAATGAACTCAGATTTTTATGGTTGGTGTTTGGCTCCCGTGGTCAATGCGATGTCAATGTAAGCATATCAGGTGATTTGGACTTTTGGTGTGTGTGTGTGTGTGTGTGTGTGTGTGTGTGTGTGTGTCGTGAGAGGCGCACATAGACGCACAGACAGTCACGCTGATCACTTGCTTGTTATACATCACCAACCAATGAATTCGATTTTACGTTACCATGTCTTGTCAAATTAAACGTCAAATAACTAAACAAAGTTGCAATGGGAAATCTTTGTAGATTACGCGCGTTAAACTATGACAAAGAAGAAAATGAATATATGCAAATTTAAGCGAAATAGTGTTTGCTGTAAAGAAAAGAGGAAATAGTATTGATTTCCACATGCTCGGAATGAATGTTCTTTGCCAATACAATATATATATATATATATATATATATATATATATATATATATATATATATTATATATATATATATATAGGCAATGACGAAATTTGTTGTATTTAACCCATTGTTCATGAATTGAGTTTTCTATTCCTTCTTTGGCTTATTAACATATGAAAAAAACTGTAATCATGCGGGCATTAGATTCTGAGAAATGCATAAAACATTCAGAATTGATGGGTGTACGAATAGTTTCGTCGTTGATAATATATATAATATATATATATATATATATATATATATATATATATATATATATATATAGGTGTTGGTGTGTATATTTGTGATGTAGATTTCGATTTTATTCTCTACTGTAACTGTGTCTTTTTTTATTTTTGTTTCACAATATTAGCCTATTGAAATAAAGTTATTACATAACGTTTACACGTGGAATATGTAAAAAAAAAAAACATTAAATAATATGTAAGTCGTCGGGGCGGCCTAATGTCGGTATCAGCCAATCAGTGAGGGAGTCTATCCCCTTTTCAATAGCGCTAGACCAAGGAGATTATTTTAGCGTCTGATGGGGAGCGCCACACCTACCATCAGCTCAGGTAGGAATTTTAGTTCATTTTTGCTCATGTAAAGTCGTCGGGGCGGCCTAAAGTCGGTATCAGCCAGCCAGCGAGGGAGTCAATTTTTGGGCGTCTGAGGTGGAGCGCCACACCTACCATCAGATCCTTACTTTACCGCGCAGATCCATGTGCTACTCATACGCTGAGTTGGCGAGGAGCCGGTATCGAACTAGGAACCTTGTGGTTTCTAGCCGAACGCTCTACCGACTGAGCTATCCCGGCCCCTTTTTTGCTCATGTACTACACTGATTTTAAGACAAACCTATATTTAAGGATAAAGCCGTGTAACCGTTATTGTAACAATTAATGCAGAATGTACATTTTTGAAATTTAAAAGTAAAGAAAAGAAAAACAAGTATTTTTTTTTCTAAATAAAATAATTATTCCCATTTAGATGAAAATTAGAGATATGTATATAGAGAGTTATTCCAGCTAATGAGACAACTAATTGCGTTGCTTTATTGCTTTTGCTTAGGGCGAATAATCGGGAGAAAATAGAGAGACATAAACACAAACACGTACTCACATTAACTAACGCGCAGGATCATACACATAAATAACAAAATACGCATGCACACCCATATGTAGAAATGCACACGTACACACACACATACACACACAATTACATATATATATATATATATATTGTATATGTAATATATATATATATATATATATATAATATATATTATATATAATGTACCAAGCATGTTGGTAAATCCTCGCGGTGAGAAAAAAAAAAACAGCAAATAGTTTGATTGTAAAAATATACTACCAAACATCAACCGGGGAGAAAACATTTTTTGGAAAAAATAAGAGACCAAGATAGTCGTACCAACAAAAAGTAATCTATTGGTACAGTATTTGGCCAAAAGACAAAACAATGTATATGTATATATATGTATATAAGATATATATATATATTCATACAACCGTTAGGAAAATAAGCTAAAAAGTAAAAAGTGCTCAATACCTAAGTAGAGCAAATATAATAAGATAAATCTAATGAGTCAGACGAACCTACTATTAGTTTCGCTTAATGCTCTTCAGGGCTAAGATCTTAGCCCTGAAAAGCATTAAGCGAAACTAATAGTAGGTCCGTCTGACGCATTAGATTTATCTTTATATATATATTATATATATATATATATATATACTTCCTTCACTTTTTTCTCTCATATACAGTATTTCATTTTTCTCTATTCTCTATATCTTGTAAAAAGGGTGAAGTTTCACCCGAAATATCGGAATTGATCGGACCAGGGACAGAACAACAATGAGGGATTAGGATTCTGTTTTTGTTCTGTTTTTTTTTTTTTTTCCCAATGCTTCAAAATACAAGAAAAAACAACGTTTATAAGAACAAAGTTTATACATAACATACACACACACACACACACACACACACACACATATATATATATATATATGTGTGTGTGTGTGTGTGTGTGTGTTTCCGACGCCCGATTGGTTGAGCTCTCTGGAAATTGAATTTTCTGGTGGCCGCTAACTAAGTTAAAATTGCATAGTTCTCCTAAACGGACTGAGCACGCATGGTGGCCTTACATGTTTATGTCAGTAAGTTCTCTTTCTCAAATTGGGTCATATAGATGGTGCAGAGATAAGGACTGTGAATGACGACAAGTCTATGGTTTCGATCCCGGCATGAAACAACTTGTCTGTCTAGCCGCACTGATGAGACGTGATACGTTAAAACAAGACTGTATGTGGATGACAATATATATATATATCATCTCGTGAGGGCAGCACGGATATCCATGACAATCTCTCGCCAACATTCCCTAACATTCATCGCCCCCAGGGAGTTCTTCCTCGCTGCAGCCAGCATCTTTACATAGCTGGTCAATGTAGGTCCTTGCTGGGCGGCCCACACTGGTATGTCCATGTGTTGGCTTCCACAGGAGAACATAACTTATGAGTTCGTCCTTGCTTCTCCAGCAGTGCCCTGCATGCGTAGTCCGTCTCATTCGGATGTTCTGTGAGATAGGGGACAGGTAACCATACAGCTGCTCCCTTGTGGGATGCTGTTTCCACGACTTGTTCAAAACTGCTAGCAGCATTCTTGTGCAGCTCCCATCTAACTTATTCTCGAGGCGCCTCGTTAGGGTCCAGGTAGTGCAGCCTACAGCAGTACTGATATGACTACAGCCTGGAAGAGATGTCGCTTTAGCTTGTCAGTGAGATCAGATTTCCATATGACAGACAATTTGTTTGTGGCCATCCATGCCTTTCCTATTCGTGTGTTTAATATCCTTATCTGTGGATGAGATATTACTACCCAGGTATGTGAATTGTTCTACTGGCCTAAGGGGCTTACCGTCTAACGTGAAGATGTCTCCTTTCTTTCTGAAGCTCATGAATATATATATATATATATATATATATATATATATATTTCATTTTAATGAACAATATATTTAAGCTACAATTGTTACTATTGGTTTCAAAGCAGCATCTTAACCATTTATGGTCAAGACAACGTGCCCGGTAATAAATTACCGGGCGCGTTTTCTTGACCATAAGTGGCTAACCTGCTGCTTTGAAACAAGTGGTGACAATTGCAGCTTAAATGTATTGTACACTATAATTAATAGATAAATACAGTTCCTACACCCGTAATCGAGTACGTTATTTTCAATTCTCCAATACTAGTAAAAAAAATCAATATATATATATATATATATGAAAATAAAATGGAAATTAATCCGACAGTATGAATAAGATATAATGAAAAAACAAACGATGTTTACAACTGAAATAGACTCACTTTCTCTTCTGATGAGCCTATTTCAGTTGTAAACATCGTTTGTTTTTTTCATTATATCTTATTTATATATATATATATATTATATATATATATATATATATATATATATATATATATGTGTGTGTGTGTGAAAATAAAATGGAAATTAATCCGACAGTATGAATATGATAAAATGAAAAAACAAAAGATGTT
>CM042141.1:142831755-142849255 GCA_023376005.1 Doryteuthis pealeii
CACACACACACACACATATATATATATATATATATAGAGAGAGAGAGAGAGAGAGAGATAGATAGATAGATAGATAGACATATTTGAAACATCTTCACCTGATAAATGCATCGCATGAAACCAATATGGTTGTGAATGTTCCTTTGTCACCTAATAAATAGATATGTAAAACCTTTATATATTTATCTTATTATATCATATATATACATATATATACATATATTGTAGAGGAAAGAAAGATTAGATACATAAGTATTGGTAAAACCTTTTTAGAAATATGTTAATCCTGATTAGTTTCGACCTTAGATCATAATCAACGTATATTTACACTGATCACTGTCTGCTTTTCAAGACGAAAAGACTTATAAATGCCAAGGGATTGGCTTCACGTGTCAATGGAATTTATCTTTAACTTTAACAATTCGATTTGCAGGTGTTTTCAAATATGAAGTTCATTTTTCTCGAAAATATCTTTCATTATTAAAAGCGATCTATAAGATGTGATATATCTTTATCAAAGACACTTTTAACATTTCAATGTCTTAAAAAAGACGCCAATCAATAACAAAGTTTAAATATTAAAATTAACTTGCAAGTCATGTGGCTATACCGCAGTATCATAATTTAATTATTACAACTTTTGATATGTTTACTTAAGAACCATTGCTAAATAATTCAATATGTAAAAAGTATAATAATCTTGATTTTACTCTCTCTTTCTTTCTTTTCTTCTTTTCTTTTCATTATGTTTGATTGAAACAGAATAGCGTTATCCCTTCTGAGCACTTTCTCTCGATATATATAATTTTCCCATATCTTTCTTACATTCTTTCTATTTACATTTTTTCTATGCTGCATGTCATATATCTTCCCTTTCTTTCTTTATAATAAAAAGGTAATGGTCGTTTATTTAGCCGAGGTGACGAAACTCGTAATAAATGTGAATACGGCGGATAAGCAGCACCAAATAATAAGGACTTATATTTTTGCGTTTGGACGGTCCCATTTTTAACCACCGGGTGATGCAAGATGATAACAGACGTACTTTAAGGAACATGAGTATTGATGTATACATTCGGGATGATAGGTCAATTTCAAGATAAGATTTAACAAACTTGATGAGACAAATAAGAATATACAAGGTGAGCCAAAAAGCATCGAGATTTTTTTGTATACTCTGTATATATATTTACGTTAATTTTTTTTATTGTTATAAAGTTTTATTTGGAATAATGTTTTTTGCAATTTTTTTAAAGTTAAATAGTTTACAACGTGTTTGATCTGCTCCAAGAGAAGCGACGAAAAGTATACTGATGCCAGCTTATATCATTATAAAATATACAATATCCATATAAAACTTATATATAGATATATAATGTATAAATATATAATATTCATTATATATATATATATATATATATATATATATATATATATATATATATATATATACACACCCGTGAGTGAAACTAATTTTCGTACAGATACAATTTAAAAGTTTTAAAATCTGAAATAAATTTGCCTTTTTTCACCAATGAAAATTTATAAATGGTATTTATTTTTATCAAATCAGGGTTTTTTTCTACTCATATTTAACTTGTATACATCTGTGTACAGTTAATTAAATGAAAAGAATATTCATTCATTGGCTGGAAATACAATAAATTAGAAATTTGTACACAATTTATACGTCAACAGAATTTCTTAAATATTAGTATATTTTAACACTTAGATTAACTATCCATTGGTGATTAAAAAACAGTATTTTTATTTTCTTATTTTTATAACACACACACACACACACACAATCACATATATATAGATATATACAATTATATATATATATGTATTTACATACATAATGCATATATACATAATGCATATATATGAATATATAAATAATATGATATATAATATATGACGGATGATTTATATATATTTAAAGGTATGTCATATATATATATTATATATATATATATATATATATATATATATATATATATATATATATAATATAAATTGTGTATCATAAAAGTATCGAGATTGATATGAAAGGAACAATGAATGTAATGTTATTTTTTTTCAGAATTTAAATGTGTGTCAAAAAGTACAAAAAATGTCGATATTTTTCTGATACACCTTGTATATATAATACATATAATCTATCTATCTATCTATCTATCTATCTATCTCTCTCTCTCTCTCTCTCTCTATATATATATTATATATATATATATATATATATATATATATGTATATATATATATTGAGAGAGAGATAGATAGATAGATAGATAGATAGAGAGAGAGAGAGAGAGAGAGAGAGTAGGGAGGGGAAGGGAAGAGAGGAGAAAGAGAATCAACAGAAAAAAACACACTGCGTGGATGATACCTGTGTTATTTCAATAAATATAGATTTAATAATATAATTTTTCTTCGAATAAAAAAACGATTCAAACTTTCAAATAACGACAAAGTGTGATCACGATTTCATATCAACTTTCTAGAAAGGTCTTGTCAAGAACAACAACAACAACAACAATAACAACAACATTGGGAACTTACTTGGCGGGAAAAACTGTCATTGTTCCTAAAACCTCAAAATAAGATCCAAGGTTTTAGGATTTGTTCAAGGTTACTGAAGAGAACCATCGCATGCAAATGCAATTTCATTTTCGATCTAAAGAAATCGCGAATCAATACCAGACGTGACCTTTGATTATATTAATGTTTCTTTCTTTCTTTCAATCAAGACAATGAAAATATTTTATGTCGTAACTAGAAGCGGCTACCCGGTGTTGTCTGGGTACAGGAGGGATAAAAAGAAAATTAGTCTCGCAGATCCATTGTTTTAGTCTTCCATAATTGATTTGTTCCATTTATATATATATATATATATATATATATATATATATATATATATTCATCCACAGATATTTCACGTCTCTACAGTGTGGCTAGATTTAGCAAATACTTCTACCTGGGAGCGCAACCCGACTAACTTTTCATCAGTCCGATTTCTTAACCTCTTAAGCGTCATCAGCTGCCTGTTAGAATCGGAATTTTAACTTCTAAATGCATACATCGGTATATATATATATTATATATATATATATATATAATATATAGTGTGTGTGTGTGTGTGTGTGTGTGTGTTAAGTCGCCGGGGTGGCCTAAAGTCGGTATCAGCCAGTCAGCGAGGGAGTCTATCCCCTTTTCAATAGCGATATACCAAGAAGATTGCTTTAGCATCTGAGGTGGAGCGCCACACCTACCATCAGCTCCGTACTTACATCGTATGAGTAGCACAGGGATGCAGAAAAAATTCGACCTTCATCTGAGTGAAATTTTACTTTGAAAATTTATATATATATATATATATATTATATATATATATATATATATATATATATATATATATTGGAGTATATGTGTGTGAGAGAAGATGTGTGTTGATAAACTATCCAATAACGCATCTGTATTGAGTAAGTTAACCTTTTATGGTGAGTTATTCCTTAGGGTTTGTGTTGGAGGATCGATGTGTTCATAAGTATATATATATATATATATATATATATATATATATATATATATATATAATGTTTGGTATGTACGTGTGGACTTATAACTCAGAAAAGAGGTATTATTCAGATTCGAAATTTGCATATACCTTGATATTCTCATAACTAAGAAACACACCAAATTTGGTTATTGATTTTTACTAATTATGGTATATAATGAATTAATTAAACAAGAATCAAACGATTTGTTATAATCGTGGCATGGCTGCTGCTGCTAATATAAAAATATTCACTGGCTGCTGGCTATATCAGCAGTGATTCAAAATCGACGCATGGCACCGCTGCTGATTTTTACAACAAATTAGATAATATTTTGATAAATCACTTGCCTCTTATTTTCTCTCTTACCCCTGTTTTCTCCATTTCCCTCACTCTCTGGTGTTGCTTTTTTAACCCGGCCATGGACTGGGTACTTTTGCAAGTATATATATATATATATATGAAATTTAACATTATGAAAAAACATATGATGTTTGTTATGTAATTGCTGACAGTACTGTTTCGACCAAATCGATAAGTTGGTCTTCATCAAAGAGCGACATAGATGGGAAGAGAAGATATTTAACGGATATCTTCTCTTCCCATCTATGTCGCTCTTTGATGAAGACCAACTTATCGATTTGGTCGAAACAGTACTGTCAGCTATTACATAACAAACATCATATGTTTTTTCATAATGTTAAATTTAATACTGTCGGATTAATTTCCATCTATTTTTCATATATATATATGTATATATAATATATATATATATATATATATATATATTATATATATATATATGTGTGTGTGTGTGTGTGTGTGTGTGTGTGTGTGACAGGATGTATTTAATGCTCTTTTACTAACTACCTATCTCGAAATATGTCCAACTATTCATTTTTATTTGCTAAAATATCTACACATTAAAAGAGTAGTTTGTGTCTCTAGCTGTCTAAGCGATTCTTTATTTTTTGCTTTTATTCTTTTTAAATATTCTTACTACGTTTCATGTAAATATGTGCGTAGGAAGCTGTGCCAAAGTATTTACTGTGCCCCATCAGTGTATGCATGTGTTCATCTAAACCGTTTGTGTAGTTTGAATTTTATTTATTTGTAACTTTGTTTGTATTCTTATTGAGAAAGGGATTTTTTGTCGGCTGTTAAAATGTAAGATGTTTCAGTTGACCTCATCTAAAAATTATTTACGCAACAATGATAAATCGATTGCAGACATGAAGGGAAAAACACTTGAAAACTTCATTTATCATTTCAGGAAAAAAAAGAAAAAAATATCCTATCAATTCTGTCTTGATATATTCCATATTCCTTTTATGTAATGTCCATGTTGAAGATTACTTTTTTTATTCGTATTATGCATTGTTTGGTTGGTTGGTTGGTTGGTTGGATTTTACGGCAGCTCAACCCATTGGGTTATTTTATGCCGAATACGTTTGTTTTAGACATTCTTCATGTGTACTCAGATTTTTAACACATTTTTGCAAACACATTTTTGCAAATTAGTTTTTTTTTTATTTAACCCGTAGAAGGAACCCTTACAGGTGATAGCACTCCGGGTCAGAGTTGGTCTGGGAGCAAATGTGATGAGGAGTATTCTACATTTCCCCAAGCTCTATAACTGGACCGTTACCATCAGATGGAGTAACATAATACTCGGGACAATAAGACCCTCAGCCACCGCTTTCTAGCACATATATGATAAAAAGGCTTGGGACTTGCTATAAGGCTATAGGCTTGGGACAATCATATACGAGCTAGGGCTTGACGCAACTAGCCGATTTATCAGAGGGTGCCTCTCCACCCGCCCGTCTAGCATAAGTAAGAGCCAAAGTGGAGTTTTGCATGTCATGGACTGCTAAGCCACCAGGGTTCCGTCCTTAAGCATCACGGGCCGCTACCCACGGCCAACATGGGACCCTATTGGGGGTATGCTTTGATACATTTGGATGAGTTTCTTCATCTCTTTTGTTTTTAGCAAATATTTTCAATAACACAATCTCCTATCTCTATATCGCGTTATCGGCAGGACTTAACTCTTTCCCAACTTTAAATCGCTCATAGCAGTCCCGCCACTGTGATCCTACCAAAGACCATTGGCAGTGCCTCTCGGACATATCACTTGTTTACACTGAAAAATCACTATAAAACCACTTTATTTGAATAGAATGATTTCTGAGGTGAATAGATAGTGGACTTTGAAATATCCCATTAGACAGGTAAAAAAGATACCAAGAAAATTTGGTACAGCCGTAGGTTAACTTCGGTAGGCAAATAGATAAGCCGTTTACAATGGCTTTTTCACCACAATGTATGCAACACCCCAAAAAAATACAAAGACTGATGATTCGTTCATTATAATTGAACAGAAGAACTCAGATTACAATAATAATAGGACTTTATTTAAATATATTGTCTTCTGAAGTAAATAAATAGTGGGCTTTGAAATATCCCATCATACAGGTGATAAAATAATAGAAAATATTGTTCAGCCGTGGGGTGGGGGAATTTGGTAGGCAAAGAATTAAAATAGGATATTTGTATTCCCTGAAGAGGTTTAAGACCCCACACACAAAAAAAAGGAAATAACAGCGGTGTTGTGTGTATGAGACTAAACTGTCACTGATGATGAGGATTCAGTAGGGGCTATCTAGGAAGCGTGGAGTACCCCTGTATTGCCATTATCCCCCGTCCAATCTGAACAGAAGTGGCAGTACCTGTTAGGGTTCAATCTATGGCTCAAATGACTTTGTTTAAAATATTCACATTCAATAGCATTCAAATCCCTGCTCCTCAAAATATCCACGAGAAACAAATACATACAAAATCAAATTATGAAGGTACAATGAATACGGTTCGCTAAAATCTCGGCATAAAATAAGCTAGTCATGTTGACTCGTAGTTAAAATTAATTAAACGTAAATCAACCCTCTTTCCCATGCATTTACCGACATTACTGTCATGACCAACAATGAACAGTCTAGCTGCAAAAGAGAGAACATACAATGGTTTGAACAGAAAATTACAGTCCATTGGTTGAACTATTCAGTCAATTGTAATACATATTTCTAAGAAATCCAAATCGGAAATGGCCAGAATCTCATGGGGACTCACTATTCAAATAAACATATTTAGTAAAGTTTGAAGGAAGAAAAGAATTACTTTAAATATAATTACAACGCCATACAAACCTTCTTGAAATTGGCAATATTTCAGAAAAAGAGTAAAATAAAAATATGTTGTGGTTGAAGCATCCTTGGAAAATACACAAACATTTCTTGGAAAACTTAATTATATAAATAACTGAACCTGATTTTATCGACGTTTTAATTTATCTAAATAATGATCAGCCTCGCTACAGATTAATTTTGGTGACCATATGTTAATTGGGGATTTCAGCATTATCTAAATATATTTTTCTGATATATACATTATATAGATTTTTTTAAGGAAAAGTATACAAAATCAATGATATGGCCAGCGAAATGTCCGGATCTAAATCCAATTAAAATGCACGATCAAATGTTTTTAGAAAATGATCCATCCACTTAAGCAGATTTATTAATTGTTATTCAGGAAAGTTTTAACTCCTTTGCTCGATGCCTACCGATAAGTTAAATCTTTTAAAAAGACTTATTAATGGGCGTGTTCATTATTTTAGATTCGCCTTCTCTCTTTGTTCTATTGTCTTCGCCGGAAGACGGAGCTTCCGGCAAAAAGACAAAGTGAAATATAAAAATATATATTTAAAAAAGGGGAAAACGGAAGCGAGGCTTTCCGGTCAAAGAAGCAGGGAGAAGATAAAGAAATAACAAAGGTTATTATCAGATCAAAAGATAAAGATGCGTAGGATTATCTATGAATATAAAAGCCAGAGGCTCGAGCCGACTGACAGAGTGATCCCAGCGAACAGCCGATAGCATCACGTCGTCTCCCGTCAACCCTCGGGCATTTTCCACTGTGAACACTCGTCACCGTGTTCACCAGCCACCGGCATTTTCATTGTGAAGCTCCACGCCCCTCACCTACCTACACACCGAAAAGAAATAAGGAAGGGTCCTATTTTTGTATATACGTATCTGTTGTTTATTGAAGTCCAGTAGTCGGTAGCAGCCGACTACTACATACTTCGCTACGTGACCATATATACCTGCAACGTATACAGATACACGCTTTAGAGTAGCAAAGAAGCCGCTACGTAACATCTTTCTATTTTTACGTTTTCGTTCTTTCTTTTCTTCCATCTCTTTCTTTCTTTCTTTCTTTCTTTCTTCTGGTTCTCTTTATTTCTTACTTTCTTTGGACCCTTTCTTTTGTTTGTTTTTTCTTTCTTTTCTTAGTTCATCTTTCCTTCTTTTCGGGTTCCTTTTTTCTTTCTTTCTTTTTTCTTTTTTCTTTCTTTCTTTCTTTCTAACTTTCTTTTTTTTTCTTTCTTACTTTCTTTCTTAGAGCAAACTGTAGTGTTGCCTGTCATGGATATCTCAGCCACCAGGATCCGTCCTTATGCCTCACGGGTCGTCACCACCAACCAAGAAATGACCTAATTGGTGGGATCTTACCCATCTTCAGAGGGCAGTCGGTGTATTCTAAATCCCTAGACGACAGGGCTGGACTAAACTCGGACTAGATCTGACCTAACTTAATATAACAATGCTCTGTACAATAAACTAGGGCTGTGGTTTATTAATTGAACAGGTTTGTTTAATCTTACACCTCCAACGGGCAACCTCTTTCACACACATAAATGAGAAAAGTCAGTATCATCTGCCGTTATTCAACTTTTGTCGTATCGTATTTCCCCTACTTAGCCTTCGCTCTTCTCCGGGTAGACGTAAAGTCTGAGTAGTCTCTCGGAAAAATAACATACCGGCGACATTGTTTCATTTTTCGCTCTTCATACTGTGTATTCAATTATGATTTTGATTGAAAAGTCTTGACGAAGCTGTTTAATGTATCCGACGCGATAGCAAAGATTAGACAGACAGCTCGTTGTATATAACATAATGATCAATGCTTCTTTAGCCGCTCACTGGACTCACTATTTGCTTGACTTCTCAGGATTTTAATAATTAACAAGACGTTCACTTACGTTGTCAACGGCGACGAAACTCTCGATCAAATATTGTGGTATAGAATTAAAAATAAACAAACTTATTTGGAAATCATTTTCTGTTGCATTCGACAAAACGTTCCAAGATATTTCGGGGTAAGAATGTTATTAGTTTGAACATAGAGATTTATTTATGCGCAGACAAAATTCTTCGACTTTAATCCGTTTAAATTTTAAATTACAGCTTTATTTCTGATAGTCGTATATGCACAATATAAAAGTTTCTTCTCAAATCAGTCGCATACATTCACTAATAAATATGGTCTCCTGGGTATGGAATATAATTGTGAAATTCAAGTTCTGGACGTCTAGGCACTCTGGAGCACCCCTTTATCCCCATTACTCCCAGGTCCACCCTGACTCAGAGTATTAGTACTGTTTTGGTCCAATCTATGGGTTAAATAATCAAAACAAGTTTTCAAAAATGTGTTAAAAATTGAGTTTAACAAAGAATTCCAATGCCAATCAAGAATGATTTAAAACAAAACGTCTCCGGCATAAAATAACCCAACAAGTTTTGATATGCAGTAAATTCCAACCAACCAACCAACCAATAAATATGTATGTGCCAAACAACTTTTTAAATAAATAGAATTTAATTTTCTTCTAACTAAATATAGGATGATATTCTTATTTTAGAGTAAAAATCTAAACAAGTTAAACGGATAGTATTAGGTATTTTTCACGACCAAGTCTACTCTAAAACCCTCTAAATAGAATTACAACATCTCTAATACTGACCTTAGTATTTTTGAGTCGTTACATATTGATATGTTTAGGTTACAGAGTTTTAGTTTTCTTTCTTTCTTTCTTTCTTTCTTTCATTCTTTCTTTTGGACTTTTATTCTTCTTTCTTTCTTTCTTTCTTTTATCTCATCTTCCTTTTTTGCGGATTTTTATTTTTGAATCTTTTTTTCTTTCTTTCTTTCTTTCTTTCTTTCTTTCTTTCTTTCTTTCTTTTGGTCTTTTATTCTTGTTTGTTTCTTTGTTTCTTTCTTTTATCCCATCTTCCTTCTTTTCGGATTTTTATTTTTCAATCTTTGTTTGTTTGTTTCTTTCTTTCTTTTGGTCTTTTATTCTTGTTTGTTTCTTTATTTCTGTTATCTCATCTTCCTTCTTTTCGGATTTTTATTTTTCATTCTTTCTTTCTTTCTTTTCTTTCTTTTGGTCTTTTCTTTTAAATTTTTTTTCTTCTTTCTATTAGCATCCACGAGGAAATACATATAACCTCGCTCAAATCAGAGCTCTGCTAACAGAGGGAAGTCGTCTATCATGTGCAACCTGTTTGCGGTTCTAGCATTAAGCTACCTGGTCCTGGGTATTCGCAATAATTTCATTGTTTGTCTTGACCTCATTATGACATTCTAGCGTTCTCTATCATAGTTCTTCTTCCTGTGGAAATCCTCTGATGAGACACAGGTGAAAACAAAGAATTCTTGTCGAATATGAATCTGCTTATGATTGCAATTCTCAAGTTTCAGTCTTGTATATTGATTGAATTTAACGGCATAATATAATAAATACCACCTGTCTTCCTAAGACGCTAACTAGGTGTGATAACACAGTTGGTGGCTAAAAAACGGACTGCCACACCTATCACCACCAAGCAGTTTTTTGAAACTGGATAGGGTATAAAAATCATAAAATAAAATAAATAGATGAATAAATAAATAACGTCCGTTCATCTTAGCAGTGTCAAGTTGAATGTATATTGTGATTTTCTTAACCCATTCACTTTCGCCCGTTGATTAAGTGTTTGTATCAACCGTTATTAATTAATATATATATGATCAATGCTTCTTTAGCCGGTGAGTGGATTCGCTATTTGCCTGCCTTTCCAGAATTTTAATAATTAATAACACGTTCACTTACGTTGTCAACAGCGACAAAACTCTCGGGGAAATATTGTGGTATAGAATTAAAAATAAACAAACTTATTTGGAAATCATTTTCTGATGCATTCGACAAAACGTTCCAAGATATTTGGGGAAGAATGTTATTAGTTTGAACATAGAGATTTATTCATGCGCAGACAAAATTCCTCGACTTTAATCCGTTTAAATTTCAAATTGCATCTTCGTTTCCAATACTCATATATGCACAATGTTTATATATATATATATATATATATATATATAGGTACACGTCTATACAAAAAATTTGATTCTGATATCAATCGCACATATTCATCAATATATATGGTGTCCTTGTGTATGACGTTAAAATGCGTATAATGGTGAAGTTCCAGTTCTGGAGCTCGAAGCAGCGTAGTGTACCCCTTCTTTGCCATTACTCCCAGGTCCACTGACACGGGGTGGTGAGTTCTGTTAGGGTCATATGTAAGGGTTAAAAAGAAATAATGAACCTGTTTAAGAGTTTAAAAGATAAGTTTCAATACCTACCGAGAATGAATAAAATAAGATATATTCGGAATAAAATTATCCCATTAAGTCTTCTGCATCCCCAGTAGAAGTATTACGTTTCAGAGTTAATAGAAAGTAGTTCTTTATTATAGTAATAATTTTATACTTATCTTCTTGCTATTCAATTATTTCTTTGGATGGATCTGATTGTTTGGCTATGCTGTTATGGATCGAAGTAGCTAGTATTTCTTGATCGGTTTGGCTGGCATTCTCTCTATTCATCGGGTCTGGAAATTACTTGGGTCGTTTCTTGAGGATATTTTGTCTTGTGTCGTTCATAGTTTTAATAACAAACACAAGACGTTCTCGTTTTTTTCTGAGCTCATTTATTTTATTCAAAGTAAAAATACCTTAGAGAACAGACATTTATACGTCTGTTCTATTCAACCACTCAGCCCAGACTGCCAAGTCATCACTCTCTATTTCGCTCACTCTCTACTATTAGCATCCATCGTCAGAGAAAGACACGTTGTCTTTTATACGTCATCTTAAAAATTGCAGTAAGTTTCCACTCTTATCTACAATTTTTGTGTTTTTCCATCATATTGTATTACAATCTGTGTTCAGCTGGAAACTACAAGGTTCCTGGTTCGATACCGGCCCTCGCCAACTCAGCGTATGAGTAACACAGAGAATGTGCGGTAAAATGAGGAGCTGATGGTAGGTGTGGCGCTCTATCTTAGACGCTAAAAAACAATCTCCTTTGTCTAGCGCTTATGAAAGGGGGATAGACTCCCTCGCTGTCTGGCTCATACTGAAATTAGGCCACCCCAATGACTATATTACAAAAGATACGCACAGACAAACAAACATATAGACAGACGGAAATATCTTGCTATTCATTGAATAGCTAAACAGTCATCAATAAATCAATGAATATAATAGATTTCTAGAGCCCTAGGCCAAACAGGGTTCACTTAGAAAATAATCTTAAATCAATACATTTAACGATTTTCTTTATTTCTGCTTATCTATACAGGAAATATTTATTATGTGAGAAAGATATCTATGAAACAAGAAAAGGGGCTTAAATCAAGTACAATCGAAGTTCGAGCGATAAACTTTGCAATGCAATTCAGACAAGTACAAAACTATGAATAGGTGTGGATGTGTAATATTGGGAAAGAGAGAAAATATTCAAATAATGTATCGTCAATAAGAGTTGACCTATGTCGGTACAAAACTCTATTCAGCTCGACAGGAACAGTAAATGTCGATTACGAGACACAGGAGTTTCCAATGAATAATGTGAGGAGATTTGTAAGTCTTCCTCGGGAAATAAATACGGCAATAACTTTTTTCACTTATATATATATATATATATATATATATATATATATATATATATATATATATATAAACACTCCCCAGAATATGTAGAATGAAAACGTAGCATAAGATTATAATACCTCAAAACACTGTGATATTTTCCTAGTAGAAAAATAATCATAATCATTGAAAAAAATTTCTAAATAAACGATCAGACGTTATATCCAAATGTAGACATTAAAATAAATTCTAAATAAACTACTATAACTAGCGATTCTAAGTCGTCAAACTAATTGACAACAAAAAGATAAACAGATAGACAGCAACAACAACAACAATAATAATAAGAAAGAAGAAGAAGAAGAAGAAGGAGAAGAAGAAGGAGGAGGAGGAAGAAGGAGAGGATGATGATGAGGAGGAGGAGAAGAAGAAGAAGAAGATTTCAAAAAAGAAAGAAAGAAGATACACTGGATTATTCTTAAAATGAACCAAAGAAGAACTCAGATAGATTGACCAAAAGACAAAAATAGTAATGACTATGCACTAGGCATTACACCGTAGAGATGATAGAGATAAATAGATGTATCAAGAAAGATAGTTGGAAGACGTCTTGCATCATTGAGGATTGTCATTGAGGATGCCATTGAGGATGCCACAATCCAAGTACTCGAAGAATATACAAAAAGAACAAGGAAAGATTAATTACAAAAAACAATAAAACCAGCAGCAACATATGGACAAGCAAAAATCATCAAGAAAACAGAAATGGGAAGAAAAATATTATATGGATTCTTTAAACGACAAATTTAACCTTATTGTTCAGAATAACATTGTGTGCAGTCTGATAAGCTGCTAATTTGTGATCCCAGTTTTCCCCTGAAACTTTGAAATTTCCCTGGTGACCCCTGGTTGAGAACACCTGTTCCTAACCGAAGATACCAGGATTTTAGTAAAATATTATGATTAAAATGCACATTATTAGGTGTTATTTATTACCAAACTCTACATCATTGAAACTGTAAAGAAATAGCAATACCTTTGTAATAAAAAATAAAACAGCATAAATATATATGAAGTATGGAGTTATTTTGGGACTGCTACATATTCCTATTCTTAGTTACAGAGTTTCAATACTGTAGAGTTCGGTAGCAAATAATATCTTTTTTGATTATATAATATTCTACTAGAAATGATAAAAATCCTGGTATCTTTTGTTTAGAAGAAAATTAACTTTTTAGAAAAAACCTTGATAGGGGTGTACTTATTCATAGGTGATACCATATATTTTCAATCTATTTCACCATTCACTCTCAGAAATATACTGATGGTTCAGAAAATGAAACCTCAGAAAGAAACCCAATCCCTCATAATTGCAGCACACGACAATGACATAAGAACAAATTGTATCAAGGCAAAAATATATAGGACACAACAGAACAGCAAATATAGGGTGTGTGGTGAGACAATCAACCGTGGATTAAGCAAATGCAGAAAACTTGCAAAACGGGAATACAAGGCTTGGTACGACTGGGTTGGAAAGGTGATATATCAATAATTGAATACATTAATTTATTCATGTATGTATAATATTCCGTTGTATCCTATCAAGGAACCATTTGCTTCCCACCAGCTATATATATACATATATAATATATATATATATATATTATATATATATATATAATATATATCAGTAAATAAATCTTCGATTATCAACAGAAGCCGTCACACACTAAAAGTAAAGGTTCACTAAATTATGTTTCTCAATAATTTATTTGTGGCCCAGACAATGGCCCCGACGATGGTTTGATAAAAAACCAAAACGCTGTAGCGTCGGCCAAATATATATCATCATTCAAAGAATTTGTGTTTTCACCATTTTTATAAGCTTATATATATATATATATATATATATTATATATATATATATAGAGAGAGAGAGAGAGAGAGAGAGAGAGAGTAAGTAAAGTCGTCGGGGCGGCCTAAAGTCGGTATCAGCCAATCTGCGAGGGAGTCTATCCCCTTTTCAATAGTGCTAGATTGTTTTGGCGTCTGAGGTGGAGCGCCACACCTACCATCAGCTCCTTACTTTACCGCACAGATCCCTGTGCTACTCCTACGCTGAGTTGGCGAGGACTGGTATCGAACTAGGAACCTTGTGGTTTCTAGCCGAACGCTCTACGACTGAGCTAACCCGGAGAGAGAGTGTGTGTGTGAGAGAGAGAGAGAGAGAGAGAGAAAGAGAGGGGGGAGAAAGAAAGAAAGAAAGAAAGAAAGAAAGCGAGATGGAAATATAGGAAAATGAACACACTGATATAGTACTATTATTTCTTTAAATACCATTACATACTTCACTTCCATGAATCATTACTACTACTAATGTAATTATAATGATACAGCCATTGAGGTTCTTAAATAACATTTTACATTTTCAACTATGAACCTAAAGCTGGGCCTTAGATTTCTTAGCCTCAATAAAGCAGAAATCCAAATAAGAAAATGGCAGGACAATTATTATTGTTGTTATTTACTAAGCACTGTTTAATCTGTCTCACAAGTCTCTGATTATTTCCTCCATCTAAGTGGTCACACATCTGACAGCTGAGCAGGCTTATTGCAGCTTAATGTCAATGATCTCTTAAGAACTGCTACTTTCATCGTGATTTGATCCTATTATTGTTATAAATATAATTGTAATGGTTTCAAAACGAGGCTGAGACACGAAACATATAACAAAGTTTACAATAGAAAAAAGTATGTTTATTCCTTTGTTGGAGTTACAATAAATAAAAAATCTGTATGTATACGAATATCTATTTCCTCCCACTGTAGGTATTGTAATTATAGTCTACAACAAATAGATTATTATGCTGTATAAAAATTATCTTTGTTTTATAATTCAAGTTAGAATTCATTACGAATTCACACAGAGAATCATTATCGTTCTAATCTTTCTACGTATAAATATCTATTTACCAAAATCCTCCCACCAAGATCAGGGTGAGACACGAGATCTTCTTTTAAGCGGAGTACGAATCGTTTGTATTTAGATCTTCTCCTTCTCCTAGACTGGTTTAAATTACGAAGCTTTAAGAGCCCAGTCTTGTAACCAAATAGAGAAAGAGAATGCAAAAAGCCAGGAATGGAAGAGATTACTTGTAAGTAACATGGAAATATTTCAATGACGAAGCACTAGGCTATTTGTCAAATTCTGATTGGCTAAGGACAGAGAGTAGAGATAGATAGATAGATAGATAGATAGATAGAGAGAGAGAGAGGGAGAGAGAGAGAGAGGGGGGGTAGTAAAAGATCAGTTTGAAATGAAGCAGTGGCTGGGTGAGACGCAAGATGTGTGTCTGTCACCCAAGAATTTTAGACACGGGGATAAAAATAAAATAACTCATTAGAAAAAATTCTAGAGATTACGTGTAAGTAACATGGAAAAATTTCGATGACGAGGCACTAGGCTATTTGTCAAATTCTGATTGGTTAAGGACAGAGAGTGAAGAGAGAGAGAGAGAGATAGAGAGAGGTGGGGGGAGATCAGTTTGAAATGAAGCAGTTGCTGGGTGAGGCGCAAGATGTGTGTCTGTCACTCAAGATATTTAGAAACGGAGATAAAAAATAAAATAAATCATTAGAAAAAATGCAAGACATTACGTATAAGTAACATCGAAAAATTTAGATGACCAAGCACTAGGTAATTTGTCAAATTCTGATTGGTTAAGGACAGAGAGAAGAGAGAGAGAGAGAGAGAGGAGAGAGAGAGAGAGAGAGGGGGATGAAAGATCAGTTTGAAACGAAGCAGTGGCTCGGTTAGACGCAAGGTATGTGTCTGTCACCCAAGATATTTAGACACGGAGATAAAAATAAAATAACTCATTAAAAAAAAAAACATTAAAAAAAGAAAAAAAAAGCAAGAACGTGTAAATGACACAAAGGAAGATATCCTCAAGTGAATCCAAGTTGTTTCCAGACTCAAAAGAGCAAGAATGACAGCCAACTCAACATCAGATCCAACAACCAGATTCAAACATAAAAAAAAACCCTTTATTAAAGATACATATTTTACAATTATTATTGACACATCATCAAAATGGACCCGCTACATTACACTACTGTTTGCCATTGTTTTGGAGAAGAATAGTTGGGTTCAAACCTTTCCCAGCTGTATTAACACTATGTAAAATGCGTGAAAACTAAATATCTATAGAAAGCAGAAAAAAATGATTTAATAGAATTAATTCCCATTTACCCATTAAAATTGATAAATGGGAATTATTTCAATTAAAGTGTTTGTGCAATGCAAATTTCAGATTCTAAAACATTAAATTGATTTAATACATTAGATCAGGCATGTCAAACTGAGTAGCCCCGAAGGGCCGCATGGATTACATATGTCTGTCATGAGGGTCGCATTGATTACATATGTCTGTCATGAGGGCCGCATATAACAACTGTGTTTTTAAACACTTCTACATTAACAGAACAAAGTGATGATTCATGTCAATTATTTGTTTATTATCAACTAAAAGCCATTGAATACAAACCTAAAAAATATTTTGTTGAAAAAAAGGAAAAAAGAATATTACTTATTGAGTTCAAATAATAAAATGTCAAATTCACTGTCACTTTCAATATTTTGATGGAAAGCAGGAGAAGGCAAGAGGAAAGACTCACTTCCTTTTATTGATTAGACTTCCACAACTCAAGGAAGAGGTGAGAGACAATGTGTTGATAAATACATTAACCTAATGAAAACAATCGGCCGTTTTCGCCCAGCAATTTTTTGGAAATTAGAAAAAAAAACTGTGTACTACAAAAGCTATTTGAGAGCGCAATCTGTGTGTGAGCCGCACCTGTGCTTGATGGGGCCACCTGCGGTTCGCAGGTTGCGGTTTTGCATGTCTTTTCTAGATTATGTAAGTGGGATATTCTAGAATCTTCTAAAACAATTTTTTTTCCTGTACGTGTAGTTCATTTTAGAACCGTGGCGATACTGCTGTAAAGAGTTGACATGTCAAATCTTTAAGGCAGTCCATAAGAGTCAGCTTCTAGCTGGGGACCCATAAAGGCAGCATTAAGATAAACTACATTAGTTCTAAATGGTCAAGATCAGAATAG